>JAVJIF010009012.1:105000-161637 GCA_038442645.1 Agave tequilana | reverse complement strand
CTCAAATTCCCCCAGTAGAGTTATTTAATTTGCCAAGTTAATATTAAACCTCTGGCAATTAAAACTCTTTCAAAGAAGCTTTGAGCGTGACCCTCATGTCTCAAGCATAGAGTCGCGTATCAATGAACTTAAGAGTCACATCTTAACAGCAAGTAAAGACTGCGTCTCTACAGTAATTGAAAGCCGCGTCTCTACAACAATTGAGAGTCGCGTCTCAACTTTGGTGAAGTTCGCGTCTCCACTTGATCAGTGTGTCAGAACCGCGTCTGTGAGAGCTGCGTCCTCTCCCCCCCAATACAAAGAGTATGTCTCTGTGACTGCAATCAGTTCAACAGTACACTGGCAAAGGCAATTGACAACTCCACCGGTTCAACAGTACACCGACAATCAAATTACAACGATCTTTCTTGAAGGCTTCAAGCAGTTCAATAGTACACTCACGAAGACCAGAACCTAGACAAGATCAAGCTCGAGACTGCCTCTCAGAAGAATGCAAGTCTGATTACAGGAAGTCCCGATTCAACTGAAGTCCAAAGTATTCCGAAATCCGTCTCAGTCAACCACGGAGTTTCGAAAACTTTGGAGGGGGTTCTGTAGGCTATCAAAAAATTACTGAAGATAAAGCCTCAGACGCGAACCTCCCAGACGCGGAGATCGCGTTCCAGCCTCAGACGCGAACCTCTCAGATGCGGAGATCGCGTTCCAGCCTCAGACACGGACCTCGCGTTCCATTGTCAGACGCGAAGGTCGCCAGACGCAGATCTCGCGTCCTTTGTCAGATGCGGACCTCAGCCAACTCCGCGTTTCAACTCAAACGCAAGTCTGAGCAGCTCCGCGTTCCACCACAGACGTGAACCTGTGAGCTCCGCGTCTCAACATCAGAGCAAGGTCCGCGTCCAGCGCGACACCCGCATTTCTGCTATAACTGACAACCACGAGTTTGGTCAGTTACACCCCATTTTCTCTCCACATAATGGGGAATAACCTCCCATTATGGAGAGATTTAAGGAGTTGGTTACACTCCTCCCATTATGGAGAGATTTAAGGAGTTGGTTACACCCCAATTCCTCTATAAATAGCTATGAATAGCTAGAGAAAGGGGGGTCTCTGAAGGGGGCCCGGAAAAGAAAAAAGAAGAGGAGACCTCTCCCATGGAGGGGGACCTCTTCTAAAAGGGGTGAGGAGGAGAGTCCTGATGAAGGAATCCAAGAAGCCATGGGCAGAGGAGGAGAGCTACCTCAGCAGAGTTCGACCTCGAAGCTCTTGTAGCCTGAGAAGAGTTCAACTCTTTCTGTTAACTTGCTAAGTTCAAGTTCTTTAAATCTCTTTGAGATTCCATTACTGATAGGAGCTGTGCTACTCCACAGTAGATCCAAAGAGAGGATTCAAAAGAGACACTTGACGTTCGGCCGGTCAACGGAGAACAAGATTCACTCTCCACTGCCACTTGAAGAACCCAGCTTTAAACAAAGGGGAGATTCAAGACTCAACATCTTCCCTCCCTTGTAACTGGAAGGAAAGCAGTTTTGTTGTAATTTTTCATCTGATTCAAGGAAATTTTACAGCGAACGCCTTTATTACCTTCTTTTCCGACGCGTACATATAACTCATAAATAACTCCTTTTCATGCACATGTTTAAATAGATTTTCAATTTGAGCATACAAGGCATGGTCGCCCATTCGTCCGCCCTTCGATGGAAGGGTTTTCAAAAATAAGTTTTGAAAAAAAGTTTAACATGTTTGAAAACTCTTCTAAAATGAAGAAATACACAACTAGTTTTATGATAATTTTAAAAATTAGTACGAAATCTTTCAAGTAAGAAATAAAACAAGTATGTATCCATAAAATATGAAAATCACTTAACAATTGACACTCAAAGTCTATAAAGCATTTATAAAGCTCATGAAAACAAAAATCATGAGTAAATAAGAATAATGTGAGTGCAAGAGTCATGTAATCAACAAAATCATGGAAATAGACAATTAAGCTCAATATGAAATTTCTTTACAAAAACATGAAAAATCATCAAACTAAATAGGCTTCAAGATATATGTATGTTTAGTTAAAACTAAAGGTATACATACATATCCCAAATACAAATGAGTTCATAATAGAATTTACATGAAAAGTAAGTGACTCAAGGGTATGCATGTATATCTAAAGTTTTAAAACAAAATTAACATATACATGAAGCTAAACACAAAAAAAAATGTCCAAAATAGGAAATACAAATCAAAATGCACGAATAATCAAAACTAGGCTATACTAGTATATCTAATGGGTACAAATGACCAATTTAAGCAGAACATACAAAAAATAAATGTGGCTCATTAATTGTACAAGTATATACACAAGTTTTAATGAAAATTACATCTTAAACATGTAATCAAAACATGAAGGATATAACATAAGCAAAAACCAATATGATCATTAGGCTAAATGCACATGTTTTAGAGTTATGATATAGACAATAGCTAAACTATAGTAAGAACGCAAAATAAGGATCCGTATGAACATGGGTGTATCTCAAATACTACATATGTATATCACAAATCTAATTATCATCATGACATTTAACATAATAATCATGAAAATCAAAACATGTATAAAAATCAACAATATAGAAGCATGTAAACTAAATGGGAGTTAGAGATCGTTACCAAAACCAATAGGGCTAATCTCTAAATCTCCAAACCATGGTGGTCCTCCCATCAAACTTCACTTGAAAGTGATGCATCCAAAAGTGTCACCATATAGCTCGGAACGTATTCACCTCAAGGTACCAATACCTCTCACGTCATGTGAGATTCCACACCTACATCAAATAAAATAGGAGTGAATTTTGGTACCCAAACTCTATTGGGTTCATGGGGGTTAGCACCTTTCTTAATCCAAACAAATCTATTTGTAAAATTTGAATCATTTAATCTATCATAACAAAATTTTGCAAGGTGGTCCTTACGTCCACAAGGTGTACATGTGTACACATGAGCATACATGGTGTTATGTGTATGAACGTGAGAAGCATGTGTATGCCGTGGTTTGTGTGCATGCATAGGAGCATGTTTCTTGTGAAACATGAATTCCAACCGTGTGTGATTCATGGCACATTGGCTCAAAGTGGAGCCCAAACAATCAATATTTTTCTTCAACACATGTATATCATTTTTAATACTTGAAGATAAAGTGGAGCATGCAATTGAAACACAAGATGGTGAAGCATGGCAAACATGTGATCAATATCATTTTTCAAAGAAATATTTTTCTTAGAAATTAAATCTAGTTCTTTTAAAATAGAAGCAATTTTATTTTTCAAATATTAGTTCTCTTTTAAAACAAAATCATGTTTTGACGATAGAACTTCATTTTTCTTCAACACATTATTGCAATCATTTTTACTTTTTAAGATTTTATTTTCATTTAAGGTAAAATCAAGTTGGAATTTCAATGAGTCCCTTTCATTTGAAATCTCATCCCTTTCTTGCAAAGCCATGTTAAGTTTAGAAAATAAATTCTTATTTTCCTCTTTTAGTTTAAAGTTTTTCTTTTTTAAGAGTTGGTATTTTTGTAATAATTTTTCACAAATAATAAATAGTACTTCATTTAATGCATCGGCATCAATATGATCATCACCTGAAGTACTATCATCTAGTTGAGTTTTCGAATATACCTTAAGGGAGTCATTCCCTTGGACCATGTAGCATGTTTGTTCGGATTCACCTCCATTAGATTTCTCCTTCATATATTTCGTCATTTTGAGCTTGGAGAAGTCAAAGTTGTTACATACTGCAAAAGCGGAATCACAATGAGAAACAATAGACAAATATTCTTTGTTTAGTGTGTTTCTAAGGGCCATTAGGGCTTGTGCATTGGCCTCTATATACTTGCTATTACCAAGATAAGATTTCTTGGTAGCGGTAAGGTAAACATGCAAGCCTAGGGTTTTTAGGTAGGCAGTCATTCTGAGCTTCCACATATCGATGTTAGAAACATCAAACATGGGAGGGGCAAGGTAATCCATGAGTGTGTGTAAACAAACAAGTGTGCAAGTGAAAATACTAGATTAGCTAACCAAGATCTCACTCTTAGGTGGTTAAACCTAATATCAGGACCGTAGGCTCTGATACCAATTGAAAGTACACCTAGAGTGGGGGTGAATAGGTATATGGCTAATCTAATAACAAATGATGCAGAATTAAAAATAAATTGCAAAACACTAAGTGTAACCAAAGAGTGTAGCCGAATTCCCAGTGAAAGGCTCTAGACTATCTCCTCTAAATTCCTCTAAATAAGAGTTAAGGTGCTATGTAAAGCTGTCTTGGTTCAACACAAGTAAGGCACACAAACAATACAAGCATATAAGTATGATATGAACAATATGAATAATGCAAGGCACAATATAAGAGAGAGAGTTTAGAGATAGTGGATCAATCACAAACACCGAGATATATTTCGAGGGTCGAGCCACTGCTCTACGTCCCCCGCCTTCACACAGAAGGATTTTCACTATAGCGTCCACGCAGGACATCCCACACAGGGAACATCCACTGAGGATTTGGGTAAATACAACTAGGAGTACACAACTCCTCTCTCAACTAACAACAACATCTACACAAGAGGCAAAGGCACAAAGCCCAACAACAACCTCTACACAAGAGGCAAAGGCACAAGGCCACACAATAACAATCCACTCTACACTTAGAGGATAAGGCACTAAGCCAACCAACTACAATCATCTCTACACTTAGAGCGATACCAACAACCCAATTGCACAACCTCCTCTACACTAAGAGGGAAAGGCATAAAGCTAAAGCAAAAGAAAGGGTTACAACTCTTGGTGGTCTCAACAAACAACAAACCAATTTTCCCACAAAATAAGATCCTAATAGATAAGATAGATAGATAGCTCAAGTGTGAGAAAACAAAGAGTTTGAAAAACAAATCACAAAGAAAAATTCTTGGGAAAACTTCTAGATAGCTATAGAAATGAAGATCAAAAACCATTCCCAAAGACTCTATTTTTCTTTGATTTGTCCAACCTTTTAAAAACAAATAAAGATTAAATCTTTATGCTCAAAATTCTTTTAAAAACTTACTGTTAAATAGTTGTAAAGATGAAAATTTTTCTTTTAAAAACTTGTATGAAACAACTCAAGAGAAGGCATATTTATAGCCTTCAAAAAAATCTGACCGTTGGCAGTCTAGAAAGAGCAGAATTGTCCTTTCGGTCGACCGACGGTCGACCGACCAACGGTTTTTTTTATGACCTTTGTGCCTCCGGTCGACCGCCCGATCGACGGAACTGGATAAAGATAGCAGCTGCTCGGCCCACCAGCCTAAACTGCCATGCACATTTGTGCACGTCAGTCGACCGGACCGGTCGACCAACTTCTACAGCGGTCGACTGTCCGGTCGACCGGCAGAAGGCCAGGTCCAATTTTTAAGGGATTAAAAACTTGTCTTTTTAACTTCAAATAAATCCCATAAAATAACATAAATTTCACAAAAATAAGTTCTTATAAGATATTTGAAATACAAATATGTGTGACTAAAATTCAACACATATTATAAACAATTTGAACCATTTTTGTGATATTGAAATTTAGTCTTTAAACAAAATCGGTATTTTCCAAAACTTGAATTTGAAATGGAAAATCGTTTTCTCCAAAACTCATGTAAATACAAAAACATGATATTGAAGCAACTTTGAAAACATATTGTATATGGATAGAATCCAATATACATAAAAGATATTATATCTATGTTTTTGACATGAAATCCAAAATCCGGTTAAACCGAAAACTAAAATCAATGAACTTTAAACTTGTGTGTGTATGTGAACTTGAGCATATCAATACTATCTAATCTTTACACAAGATCTAAGCAATCTAAACTAATAAAACTGAGGTTTTCTTGTAGAACTCCTTCTCCAAGTCGACTCGATCCAAACACGATTAAACGACCTTGACTCCAACCGAGTGCAAGATGCGATCTTGACGCTCGAGTTTCTGAATTAAAATGTGAAAACTCCAAAACTCCTTTGTTGAAGCTAATCACCTACTAATATCTTAATCAAATATCGAAAACTAAATATCACAAGATTATTAGTAAATTATAACTACATGAGTTAATCATCATCAAAACTAGAGTGATGGGCCTCTGGGCTAACAATCTCCCCATTTTTGATGATGATAAAACTCATGGAGTTATATATGCATGGATTAAAGTTAAGCTTCATAGAAGCTCCCCTTAACTCATGCATAGCAATAAACAATAGAGATATTCAATGTATGCATAAAAAAATAACACATATTAACATATATGCTTTGATATCAATTGAAAAAAAAACACATTTGCTCTGATATCAATTGAAAAAAAATAAACATGCATATAAATGACATAAACATGTATATATAAAACTCTCAATCTTTTAAGAAAATTCATAAACATGGGAAATTATGCATAAACATGCATATATAAAACTCCAAATTTCTTAAATATGCATATATAAAACTCTACACATGCATATATAAAACCCTCAAATTTCTCTCCCCCTTTCGTCAATCATCAAAAAGGGAGCATACCCAAAAAACAATTTCTTCTTTTTGGTCAGATCAAACAAGAAGAATGTATATGCAATATACATTCATGAAGAGGAGAGACGTAAAGTTAACTCCCTTGCATACATGCATTACATGAAAAAAAGATGACTAAACCCTAATCACATAACGCATAATATACAATGTATAAAAAGAGATGTGAAGCTCCCTCTACACATGTATATTACATAGAGCTGAGAAGTCAAGCTCCTCAATATGAGATACACTCAATATGAATCTATATAAGGAGAAGATGTTAAGCTTCCCTTGCATATAAGCAATACAAATCAAAACAATGTGATACAAATTGAAAAATATATCAATATGTGATAAAGGTATACATTAAAATATTATGATACCAATTTATGATACTAATTGAAAATAAACAAAATATTTTTAATATACCAATTGAAAGTAAAAAAAATTTTAAGATACTAAAAGATACCAATTTGAAAATATCTTGATATCAATTTAAAATGTCTTGTAAATCTTGATACAAATAGAAAATGAAATATTGCATGTTTTGATACCAATTGAAGTATATATATTGAAAATTTTCATACCAAATGAAAGTAACAACCAATTGAAAGTAAAAACTAAATTATTTTAGGTAAACATAACTTATATCAGTATAGATACCAATTTAAAATGAAACATGATACCAATATTAAAAATGTTAGCATATACCAAAACAAAGTATTTTTCATCATAAAGAATGAGAGTAAGATACCAATTGAAAATAAACTCAATTGAAAGATACCAATTGAAAGATAAACATGAAGTTTCTCCCCCTTTATGAAATACTAATAAAAACAATGCATAAGCTTGTATAAGATACCAATTAAAAAATAATTGACATTAAGGACTAAATCAAGCTTAACATAACGTAATTTGTGCTTTAAGATGTAAAGATATAGTAAGCACAATCTAATCACACACACACACACACACAGATATATATATATGAAAATATAAATACCACCAATCGAAATTGATACTATTTGAAGTTTGAAGAAAACATATATAAAAAATAAAATATGAGTATACAGAAAAATTATCAATTGTGATACCAATTGAAAATACAATGAGGATCAAGTGTATAACTCATAAATATCTCCCTTTCATGTACATGTTTAAATAGATTTTCAATTTGAGCATACAAGGCATGATCGCCCATCCATCCGCCCTTCGATGGAAGGGGTTTTCAAAAATAAGTTTTGAAAAAAAGTTTAACATGTTTGAAAACTCTTCCAACATGAAGAAATATGCAACTAGTTTTATGATAATCTTAAAAACTAGTATAAAGTCCTTCAAGTAAGGAATAAAACAAGTATGTATCAATGAAAACATGAAAATCACTTAACAATTGACACTCAAAGTCTATAAAGCATATATAAAGCTCATGAAAACAAAAATCATGAGTAAATAAGAATAATGTGAGTACAAGAGTCATGTAATAAACAAAATCATGGAAATAGGCAATTAAGCTTAATATGAAATTCCTTTACAAAAACATGAAAAATCATCAAACTAAATAGGCTTCAAGGTATATATAATGTTTAGTTAAAACTAAAAGTATACATACATATCCCAAACACAAAAGAGTCTATAATAGAATTTACATAAAAAGCAAGTGACTCAAGGGTATGCATATATATCTAAAGTTTTAAAGTAAAATTAACATATACATGAATATAAACAAACAAAACAAATGTCCAAAATAGGAATACAAGTCAACATGCACGAATCATCAAAACTAGGCTATACTATTACATGTAATAGGTACAAATGAGCAATTTAAGCACAAACATACAAAAAATAAATGTGGCCCATTAGTTGTATAAGTATATACACAAGTTTTAATGAAAACTACATCTTAAACATCTAATCAAAACATGAAGCATAAAACATAAACAAAAACCAATATGATCATTAGGCTAAATACACATGTTTTAGAGTTATGATATACACAATAGCTAAACTATAGTGAGAATACAAAATATGGATCCGTTGAACATGGGTGTATCTCAAATACTACATATGTATATCACAAATCTAATTATCATGGCATTTAACATAATAATCATGAAAAATCAAAACATGTATAAAAATCAACAATATAGAAGCATGTAAACTAAATGGGAATTAGAAATCATTACCAAAACCATATGGCTAATCTCTAAATTTTCAAATCATGGTGGTCCTCCCACCAAACTTCCCTTGAAAGTGATGCATCCAAAGTGTCACCATATAGCTCGGAATGTATTCACCAAGGTACCAATACCTCTCACGTCATGTGAGATCCCACACCTACATCAAATAAAATAGGAGTAAATTTAGTACCTAAACTCTATTGGGTCTATGGGGGTTAGCACCTTTCCTATCCCAAACAAATCTATTTGCAAAATTTGAATCATTTAATCTATCATAATAAAATTTTGCAAGATGGCCCTTACGTCCACAATGTGTACATGTGTGCACATGAGCATACATGGTGTTATGTGTATGAATGTGAGAAGCATGTATATTCCATGATTTGTGTGCATGCATAGGAGGAGCATGTTTCTTGTGAAAGATGGATTCCAACCGTGTGTGGTTCATGGCACATTGGCTCAAAGTGGAGCAAACAATCAACGCTTTTTTTCCACACACGTATATCATTTTTAATACTTGAAGATAAAGTGGAGCATGTAATTGAAACACTAGATGGTGAAGCATGACAAACATGTGAATCAATATCATTTTTCAAAGAAATATTTTTCTTAGAAACCAAATCTAACTCTTTTGAAATAGAAGCAATTTTATTTTTCAAAGATTGGTTCTCTTTTAAAACAAAATCAAGTTTTCAAGATAGAACTTCATTTTTCTTCAACACATCATTGCAATCATTTTTACTTTTTAAGATTTTGTTTTCATTTAAGACAAGATCAAGTTGGGATTTTAATGAGTCCCTTTCATTTGAAGTCTCATCTCTTTCTTACAAAGCCATGTTAAGTTTAGAAATAAATCCTTATTTTCCTCTTTTAGTTTAAAGCTTTTCTTTTTCAAAAGTTGGTATTTTTGTAATAATTTTTCATAAAAATAGATAGTTCTTCATTTAATGCATTGGCATCAATATGATCATCACCTGAAGAACTAGCACTATCATCTAGTTGAGTTTCCGAATATACCTCAAGAAAGTCATTCCCTTGGACCATGTAGCATGTTTGTTCGAATTCACCTCCACTAGATTCCTCCTCCATATATTTCATCGTTTGGAGCTTGGGAGAAATCAAAGTGTTCCATACTGCAAAAGCGGAATCACAATAAAAAACAACAGACAAATATTCTTTGTTTAGTGTGTTTCTAAGTGCCATTAGGGCTTGTGCATTGGCATCTATATGCTTGCTATTACCAAGATAAGAATTCTTGGTAGCGGCAAGATAAACATGCAAGCCTAGGGTTTTTTAGGTAGGCACTCATTCTGAGCTTCCACATATCGATGTTAGAAACATCAAACATGGGAGGGAAAGGTAATCCATGAGTGTGTGTAAACAAACAAGTGTGCAAATGCAAATACTAGATTAGCTAACCAAGATCTCACTCCTAGGTGGTTAAATCTAATATCAAGAGCGTAGGTTCTGATACCAACTGAAAGTACACCTAGAGGGAGGGTGAATAGGTATATGGCTAATCTAATGACAAATAATGCGAAATTAAAAATAAATTGCAACACACTAAGTGTAACCAAAGAGTGTAGCTGAATTTCTGGTGAAGGACTCTAAACTATCTCCTCTAAATTCCTCTAAATAAGAGTTGAGGTGCTATGTAAAGCTCTCTTGGTTCAACACAAGTGAGGCACACAGACAATACCAAGCATATAAGTATGATACGAACAATATGAAATAATGCAAGACATAATATAAAAGAGAGAGTTTAGAGATAGTGGATCAATCGCAAACACTGAGATATGTTTCGAGGTTCGAGCCACTGCTCTACGTCCCGCCTTCACACAGAAGGATTTCCACTATAGCGTCACACAGGACCTCCTACACAGGGAACCTCCACTGAGGATTTGGGTAAATATAACTAGGAGTACACAAGTTCTCTCAACAAACAACAACCTCTACACAAGAGGCAAAGGTACAATGCCTAACAACAACCTCTACATAAGAGGCAAAGGCACAAAGCCACACAACAACACAATCCACTCTACACTTAGAGGGATAGGCACTAAGCCAAACCAACCACAATCACCTCTATATTTAGAGGGATACTAACAAATCCAATTGCACAACCTCCTTTACACTTAGATGGAAAGGCACAAAGCCAAAGCAAAAGAAAGGGTTACAACTCTTGGTGGTTTCAACAAACCACAAAACAATTTCCCACAAAAACAAGATCCTAATAGATAGAATAGATATGATAGCTAAAGTGTGAGAAAACAAAGAGTTTAGAAAACAAATCACAAAGAAATACTCTTGGTAAAACTTCTAGATAGCTATAGAAATGAAAATCAAAAAAACCAATTCCCAAAGACTCTATTTTTCTTTGATTTTTCAACCCTCACTTGTAAAAAATGGGAAATTTTCTCTTCTAAAAACTTGTATGAAACACCTCAAGAGAAGGCATATTTATAGCCTTCAAAAAAAATCTGCCCGTTGGCAGTCTGGAAGGGGCAGAATTGCCCTTCCGATCGACCGCCCGGTCGACCGGCCAACGGTCATTTTTATAATCGTTGTGCCTCTGGTCGATCACTCGATCGACCAGGACTGGATACAGATAACAGCTGCTCTCTGCGATCGACCGCCCGGTCGATCGGGACCAGATCCAGAGAGCAGAGCTCTCTGGACGGTTGACAGACCCCGGTCGACCAGCCCACCAGCCTAAACTGCCGTGCATGTTTGTACAGGTCGGTCGACCAAACCGGTCGACGACTTCTATAGCGATCGACCGTTCGGTCGACCGACAGAAGGTAAGGTCCAATTTTTAAGGGATTAAAAACTTGTCTTTTTAACTTCAAATAAATCTCATAAAATCACATAAATTCCAAAAAAAATAAGTTCTTATAAGATCTTTGAAATACAAATATGTGTGACTAAATTCAACACATATTATAAACAATTTGAACCATTTTGTGATATTGAAATTTAGTCTTTAAACAAAATCGGTATTTTCCAAAACTGGATTTTGAAATGGAAAATCATTTTCTCCAAAACTCATGTAAATACAAAAACATGATATTAAAATAACTTGAAGCATATTGTATATGAACAGAATCCAATATACATAAAAGATATTATATCTATGTTTTGACATGAAATCCAAAATCCAGTTAAACTGAAAACCAAAGCCAATGAACTTTAAACTTGTGTGTGTATGTGAACTTGAGCATATCAACACTATCTAATCTTTACACAAGATCTAAACAATCTAAACTAAACAAACCGAGGTCTTTTTGTAGAACTCCTTCTCTAAGTCGACTCGATCCAAACGCGATCCAACGAGCTTGACTCCAACCGAGTGCTAGATGTGATCTTGACGCTCGAGCTTCTGAATCAACATGTGAAAGCTCCAAAACTTCTTTGTTGAAGCTAATCACGTACTTATATCTTAATCAAATATCTGAAACTAAATAACATAAGATTATTAGTAAATTATAACTACATGAGTTAATCATCATCAAAACTAGTGTGATGGGCCTTTGGGCCAACAGCACCAAAACCAAGGACCTAGGTCCCTGGTATTGCGGGGAAAATGTGATAATTACAGCGTTTCCGTGGCAAAGTGGTGGGCCCACACGTCGATTTTTGACGCGTGGCCTCATCTCGTCTTCTGGAACCTCCTTTTGCTTATAAATATGGCAGGGTTTGGCCGAAACGAAAGCAGATTTAGACTTAGGGTATGATTGGTAGTGAAAAATGCATTTTTATCATAACATTTACCATCACATTTTCATATTTATTCATTTAATTCTGCACATTTATTAATATTTTGTGATTTATTGTGTGCAGGCCTCGAGTTCTTATTTTTATAAGAAATAAAGCTTAATGAAGCCAAAAGCCCATATCCAAGCCCAAGTCCAAGCCCAGGTGTAAAAGTGCAAAAACCAAATGTCAAATGTGCAAATACATAAGGGCCAAAGTTGCAAATACAAAGAAGAGGGAAGGATAGACTTCTATTCAACCCTAAATGCTTGCAGGAAAGAGTTTAAAGATAAATTCGGATTCAGACTGTACATGTTTAGTATTCAGATCATAACTTTTGCTACAGATATGCAAATCTGATGATTCAAAATGCTCCAGAAAGAAGACTTGAAGCCCTACAACTCTTATGTTGATCAAACTTTCCAATTCAGTCCGTAGATAAGCCAATTTCGGCGATCAACTGGATAATAAATTGCAGGACAGATTTGATTTGAACTTCTATGGATAAGTGCCACAAGTCTGGAGATAAGATTTTTTGGAGAGTTGTACTAGGACTCTACATCTTCCAACTCCTATAAATACCCCTGCAGATGCAACACAGAAAGCGTCCAGAGGCGAGCCAAGGGCCAAAAGCTAGGGTTTTAGGTTTTAGGTTAGATTTTATTTTCATTTTGTAAATTTTGTAACTGAGAGTGGAGATGCTTTCATGGAGGAAGGAATCATACTTGTACTGAGGTGACATCGGTGTAAGTTTTTTATTTTCCCCCATTGTTAATAAAAATCTGCTCGAGGTTGGTTTGTTTTTATTTTGTTTCATTGTTTCTTTATTCTCGCTTTATCTTTGTTTTTCTAATCTTGTTCTATGTCATTGTTTCTCTCTGATGACTTGCAATCCGTGAGATCCGATTGCTTCGAGACTGCCTAGCCAACGAAGATCCCTTGATGGCTTATGGCGACGAACATCCTATACGCCATACTTGCAAATCTTCTGAGAAAAAGTAAGTCGTCGCAAAAGGATCGAAGGCAAGCAGACTAAAGAGATAAGTTTTCTTTCCTTTTCTTTTCTTTTCTTTTTGTAGATTAAATCCCAACTTCTCCATATTCTTTTCTACCACCCATTGTAAATATCACTTCCTTTCTAACTATTTAACAATAAAAAAAGATAATTTTTAGAGATAACTTGCTTAACGCTTCCATCGCAGTCCCTCCCTGAGGATCACGACCCGCATAGCCTTGCTACCGCGGATTAGAACTGAGACTTACACATCTATTCTTAAACTAACATATTATATTTTGTGTGCAGGAAATTTCAGTCAGGTTTTCTATCTTTTAGTGTAGGGTAGTGTAGGTGTTCTTCTTCTTTTTTTTGTATTTTTATTTCTTTTTAGATCATGTATTAGGGCAGAGAGATTCACAGAGAGAAAAGAGAGAATGATGTAATAGATGGTGACAATCTATGTAAAGGTGTCTCCTTTCTTCTCCATTGTAATCTTCTCCATCTTCTACATGATGCTTGGATAATTTCTTCTTCTCATGGTAATAACTGCTAACCACTAACTATCTAATCACTTACTTGATAATCCACATGAATTTAATAGCCTCTACAATGCCTTACTCTTGCAAGAGCCATTGATGGCTCATGATGATGGATTCTAACATTCTAACATTCTAACACCTAACCCACTAACTTGCTAACTTGCAATGTCTCCTTTATTTCATGCTCACCTCTAACCGGTTTTGATAAATTAATAGTAGCTTGCAACTTGTTGTGTGGTATAGATGTATTGTTTGAATGTAGAAGAACAATCTTATGTGCCATGCTTTGTGTCGTCTCTTGAAGCAAAGATTAGTGATGGCCAAGGATCCATGTGAGGCAACTATCACTAAGAGGTTAGCATGGTTAGTGGAGCAATTAGTAGTTAGTAGCCATGAGTTTTCTTTTACTTTGTTTTAAAAACCAATTCCAAAATCTTTTATCTTTTTTCTATCGTTGTTTTTACCATCCTCTTAATTCACTTTGTTTTTATTTTCTTTACCACAAGCTTCATCTTCTTTTTATTTTATTTTCCAAACTACTTCTCTTTTATTTTTACATCGCTTTCATCTTCTTCTTCACCTATCACATTCTGGTTTTCTTTTATTTTATTTTTCTAATTCTTTTAACAAAGAGGAACTTGTTAACAACCAACATGAATAAGAACTCTTAATGCTTCTATTGCCTCCCATCCCAGTGGATTCGACCTGTTGAGCCAATGCTATATGATTGATGTTTTTACCTGCATACAAAATATAGAATTTCAGAACTTTTAAAATAGAGATGTGCAAGTGCTCAATTCTACCGCGATAGCAAGTGGCTATGTGGGTCATGATCCACAAGGAGCGACTTGTTGGCCCAAAGGCCTATCACCCTAGTTTTGATGATGATCAACTCATGAAGTTATGTTTACTAATGATCTTGTGTTTAATTAGTGACAGATTCATTATCAAGATCTAGTAGGTGCATAGCTCAACAAAGGATAAAATATCAAGATTTGGAGCTAGCACGGTGTGATCCAAGGAGTTTTGGATCAAGCTTGGACCAAGTCAAGAAGATGAGAAGCCTTCAAGTGAAGACTTCAAGAAGATGAAGACTTTGTGTCTAGGTATAAGATTTTGTTTTTGTTTTAGTTAAAAATGTAAAGGATAGATAGTTGGTGGATTGCTCAAGTATACCATGCACACACACTCTTGATTTAGAATTGTTTTCATAAAAGATTTTATAGTTAGAAAAGATTTTTCTTTGTGACAAAATACTATTTGGATTTTGGTATTTTCATATATACATATCTTTTATCCAAAATCAAGTTTAGAGCTTTATGACAAAAATATAGATATTACATTATGATTGTGTAGTGGATCATATCCATACACACTATGCTTTAAAATGAAATCAAATATCTTTTTTTTTATATTTTGTGAAGTTATGAAAACCAAGTTTGAAAAATACATGTTTTGATTTTTGATAAAATTTGCAAGACGCTGAAATGATGAATATGTTGATATATGTCTTGAAATTTTTGTCACAAGTTTGGTTTTCAATATAGAATGATTAAAACAAGTTTATGGAATTTTTATAAGTGTTAAAAGATTTTAAAAATATTTTTAAACCAGTTTTCCAGACCTGGAACTGGCTGACAGGCTGGTCGGTCGACCGAGCGGTCGACCGTACCATGGCCGGTCGACCCACGGTCGACCAAAGTGCACAGACTTGTGCATGTCTGTGCAGCACAGTGGTCCGGTCGACCGCTGCAGAGTTCTGCTCTCGGGTTTTTTGGGTCGACCGGGCGGTCGACCGGAGGCTCCAACGGTCGGATTTTCGACCGTTGGGACCGGGCGATCGACCGGAAGCTCTAACAGACCCCAACGGTCATATTTTTCTGACCTCTATAAAAGGGGGTTTGGTCATTGTTTTGAGCAAAGATTTTGGGAGAATTAGAGCCAGTTTTTCTTAGTCATTTTCAGAAGTTTCTCCACAAAATAGTGAGCAAATATTTCCTATCTAAAGGGAAGATTTTATCAAGAGTATAAAAGAGATTTCTTTGAGTTTTCCTCCACCTTTCACATCCTTGTTTTCTCACACCACACTTGAGCATCCATTGATTATTCATCCTATAGGTGTGTTGTAGTGAGAGTTTTATTGGTGATCAAGTGTTTAGATCACCAAGAGATCATTTCTTGTACTTTGAGGAGGCGGACGTGTGTGTCCGCGTTGTTTCGAGTTCGGGTGCGAACTTGTTGTACGAGGTGTGGCCTCGGCGAGCCGGTGGGCTTGCGGTGTGTACGGGACTAGGAGTCCGAGGGCTTGTAGGTGTTGCGGCACCGAGGAGAGATCCATTGGGATCTTGCATAGTGGAAATCCTTCGTGTGTCGAAGGCGGGGATGTAGAGCAAGTGTGCTCGAACCTCGAAACATACCCTTGTGTTTGCGATTGCTATTCTCTCTCTCTGTCTCTTATTATATCTTGCATTCAATTATTGTCTATCTTTATATGCATGATATATTCCTTGTGCTCATATTGATATATTGCTTGGGATTGTGACTAACACTTGTATTCAACCAAGAGAGCCAACGCGGCACCTCAACCCATTCAAGGGGAATCTAGAGGAGTTTGTCCAGAGCCCTTCACGGGGAATTTGGCAACACTCTTTGGTTATACGTGGTGTTTAGTGTAAAAGATTTAATTAGGTCATAATTGTTTTTAGCTTCCGCATTATTTGCATAATTCATCATTAAGTGACCATTAGATTAGTCATCACCTATTCACCCCCCCTCTAGGTGATTTACAATTGGTATCAGAGCTTGGTACTCTGATTTGGGTCTAACAACCTAGAGTTAAAGATCATCATTTTAGGCTAATCACAAGATTTTGTACACACACACTATGGACTTCATGTCACCACCCACCTTTGACATTCTTAACATCCAAATTTGGAAGGTTAAGATGTCACTGTACCTCAAGGCCTTAGGCATTCATGTATATCTTGCCACTACTAATAATGCATATTCTTTAGATGGTAAGAATTTTGTGGCTAATGCAAAAGCCCTTCATGCTATCAAGTCAACCCTAAATGATGATTATTTATCTAGGGTTTCTAATGTTGAATCGGCTTTTGTAGTATGGAATATCATCACCTCCCTCGGCGAAAAAGATCTATATTATGCGGGGAGTGACTCGGATGTTGGAAGCGACACCTCCAACAAGTGCTACATGGTCCAAGGGGATAACCCCCTTGAGGTAAATTCTGAATCCGATGATGATGACATGTCATATGATGAGCTTACTACCTTTTGTCATCTATTGCTTGAAAAGTATGACATGATTAAGAAAGAAAATAAAAATTTGAAAAAGAATATTGCTTGCATGCATGTAGAACATGATACATTTAAATCTAACATTGCATGTTTAGAAAAAGATAACAATAATTTGAAAAAGAATTTTGATGCCATGCTTAATGAAAAAGATTCTTTAGAAAATAAAATGGCATGCTTAGAAAAAGAAAATAAAGATTTGAAAAATGAGAATGTTTCCTTATTTTTAAAATTGAATGATTTATGTGAAGGGAACACTACTTTGAAAAATAAGATTGATTTGGTGAAAAAACAAAGAGAAGTTGTTTTTCAAGAAAATAAATCTTTGAAAAGAAAAATTTGTGAAAAAGAAAAAGATTTGTTTCACAAAAGAAAAAGAAAAATGATTCTTTATCTCATCATGCTTTCATGCCACCACTAATGAGATTAAAGATTTGAAAAATAAAATAGATAGTTTGAGCTCTAATTTGAGCACATGTGCATTCAATCATACTAAGTTGGAGTCAATGTTTTCAAAGAAACAAACTCCATCCATTCATGCACATCATCATGCTTATGTTGCACACCATGATCATACACACTCACATAAGCATACTAAGTGTACATATGTACACATTGTGGCCGCAAAGGCCATTTAGCAAAGTTTTGTTATGACAATATTAATTCTCTAAATTTTGCTAATTATAAAAGATTTTGGGTTCCTTACAAGTCTAACCCCAAAGGACCCAAGAAAATATGGGTACCAAAACCCCCACCATTTGCTTGTGATGTAGGTGAGGGCTCTCACAAAAACGTGAGAGAATTGGTGCCTTGGTAGTAGATGCACATGGATTGGATGGACACACTTTAGACGCATCGCTATCAAGGAGCTTGGTGGGACAACCACCATATTTAGAGCTTTGGAGTTGGTAACAATTTCTAAACTCCTACTTTTATGCACATGCTTTTAATTTCATATATCATATAGCATGTTCATATTTTTATGTGCTTCATGTGGTATTTACATGTTTAAATGAAGATTTTATCAAAACGTGCATGTATACATATACAATTAGTGAATTACAATTGATTCATATATGATTGAACTTCATGCTCACTTGTACCCACTATTTGCATATGCATAGTCTAGTTTTGATGATTCTTTCATTTATACTTGTTATGCCTATTTTTATGCTTTACTTCATGTATACGTATTTTTAATTCAAATCTAATAAATATACATGTATACCCGTGAGTCTCTTGCCTTCATGCAAACATATTTAATCGACTCTTTTAGATTTGGGATATGTATGTGTATTGTTAGGATTGGATTAATCATACATATACCATGATGATTAGTGTTTTGATTAAAAAAAAAATGATTTTTCGTATTGTTGTTAAAAAAAAAAATGTGACTTATGAGCTTCATTGACTATTTTCATAAAAATGCTATTTACATGATCATTTAATACTCACATTTTTATTAAAAACATTTTGAGCCTTATAGACTATGAGTGCTTAAATTTTTATGTATCTAGTTATGATTATGAAAAACATAAGATTTGATATATTTGAAGGATCTTTAACTAGTTTTTCAAAAACAATTTATACTAGTTATTTATTCTTCAAATAGTTTTTTAAAATTTCCACATGATTCTATTTTCTAAAAAAAAATTTTGATGCTTCATGATTTGAATATTAGTTTATATGTTAGTTTTATCAACACTAGGATTTATACTTGAACATATCGTGGGCCACAAATAAATCTATTTATATTTGTGCTTTAATGCTTATTTGAACCCATGAAATGTGCTTGTATTGCTTAGTTTTGATGATACATACATTTTTAAACTTATATTCCCACTTTGGACTTCATGGATATTAGAGTGTTTTTAGTGCCATGTGATTTACTTGTGTTTCATGAAAAACATTCTTCTAGTGCAAATCTTCATTTGTAGAGTTTTTCAAACTAAGCTTATTTTCAAATCTATTTTGAAAACCCCTACCATCTATGGGAGGATGGATGAGCGATTATACCTTGTAAGCTTTATTGACAAATCTTTTACCTTGTGCATATGAAGGGTGGTAGGTTATGAGATATACACTTGATTTTAATGTTATGTCAATTGGTATCATTGAATCGTTTCAATTGGTATCAATATGAACGTATTTTGTATATACTCATATTTTGTTTCTTATATATATATATGTTTCAATTTCACTTGGTATACTCATTTCTCAACATATATATGATTTCCATGTGCTTAACTCACAATTGGCTCACATTTTGAAAAGCACAAAGTTTATGATGAAAAAATAAAATTTTTTCTCATATGTTTACTATTGATATCAAAATAAATAAAGAAAAATATGTTGATTTGATATCTCAAAATGTTTGTTTTAAGTAAGTTCAAAATTTTTAAAGAAAAATTAAAAAAAAAATGTTTGATTTGTATTTCCTATATGCAAAGAGAGCTTAACATCTCTCTTACATATGGATTCATGTTGAGTATATTATAAATTGAGGAGCTTGACAACTCTTCTTTATATGATATACGTGTGTAGGGGGAGCTTCACATCTCCTCTTATGCATTACATAAATGTGTTATGTGAGTTAGGGCTTGTCATCCCTTCTTCATGTAATGCACATGTGTAGGGAAGCTAACTTAGCGTCTTCCTCTTCATGAATGTATATCGCATATAAATCTTTATTGATTGATTTGTTTCACCCCTTCTTGATCTTTTTGTTTTTGACAAAAAGGGGGAGAAAAATTTGTTTGATTTGATTTTACTTTGAACCCTTTGTTGATGATTGACAAAAAAGGGGAGAAGTATTTGAGTATATATGCATGTTTTCATTGCTTAAGGGGGAGTAGTATTTGTCTTCCTTGTTATTTATGCATATATGTTTTGTTTTGCAAATAGGAGAAAAAGATTTATCTCCATCATTTGCATACATATTTATGAGCTTCATTGTCATATATTATTATTTATTTGGTATGCATGAGTTAAGGGGGAGCTTCCTTGAAGCTTTACTTTAATCCATGCATATATAACTCCATGAGTTTTGTCATCATCAAAAAGGGGAGATTGTTGGCCCAAAGGCCTATCACCCTAGTTTTGATGATGATCAACTCATGAAGTTATGTTTACTAATGATCTTGTGTTTAATTAGTGACAGATTCATTATCAAGATCTTAGTAGGTGCATAGCTCAACAAAGGACAAAATATCAAGATTTGGAGTTAGCACGGTGTGATCCAAGGAGTTTTGGATCAAGCTTGGACCAAGTCAAGAAGATGAGAAGCCTTCAAGTGAAGACTTCATGAAGATGAAGACTTGTGTCTAGGTATAAGATTTTGTTTTTGTTTTAGTTAAAAATGTAAAGGATAGATAGTTGGTGGATTGCTCAAGTATACCATGCACACACACTCTTGATTTAAAATTGTTTTCATAAAAGATTTTGTAGTTAGAAAAGATTTTTCTTTGTGACAAAATACTATTTGGATTTTGGTATTTTCATATATACATATCTTTTATCCAAAATCAAGTTTAGAGCTTTATGACAAAAACATAGATATTACATTATGATTGTGTAGTGGATCATATCCATACACACTATGCTTTAAAATGAAATCAAATATCTTGTTTTTATATTTTGTGAAGTTATGAAAACCAAGTTTGAAAAATACATGTTTTGATTTTTGATAAAATTTGCAAGACGCTGAAATGATATGAATATGTTGATATATGTCTTGAAAATTTTTGTCACAAGTTTGGTTTTCAATATAGAATGATTAAAACAAGTTTATGAAATTTTTATAAGTGTTAAAAGATTTTAAAAAAATATTTTTAAACCAGTTTTCCAGACCTGGAACTGGCTGACAGGTTGGTCGGTCGACCGAGCGGTCGACCGTACCATGGCCGGTCGACCCACGGTCGACCGACGTGCACAGACTTGTGCATATCTGTGCAGCACAGTGGTCCGGTCGACCGGACGGTCAACCGCTGCAGAGAGTTCTGCTCTCGGGTTTTCTGGGTCGACCGGGCGGTCGACCGGAGGCTCCAACGGTCGGATTTTCGACCATTGGCGGTCGACCGGGCGGTCGAACGGAAGCTCTGACAGACCCCAAAGGTCATATTTTTCTGACCTCTATAAAAGGGGGTTTGGTCATTGTTTTGAGCAAAGATTTTTGGGAGAATTAGAGCCAGTTTTTCCTAGTCATTTTCAGAAGTTTTCTCCACAAAATAGTGAGCAAATATTTCCTATCTAAAGGGAAGATTTTATCAAGAGTATAAAAGAGATTTCTTTGAGTTTTCCTCCACCTTTCACATCCTTGTTTTTCTCACACCACACTTGAGCATCCATTGATTATTCATCCTATAGGTGTGTTG
This sequence comes from Agave tequilana, assembly GCA_038442645.1. Classification (NCBI taxonomy): domain Eukaryota; kingdom Viridiplantae; phylum Streptophyta; class Magnoliopsida; order Asparagales; family Asparagaceae; genus Agave; species Agave tequilana. Next base: position 139,910 of record JAVJIF010009012.1, on the reverse strand, counting down.
TAGTGAGAGTTTTTATTGGTGATCAAGTGTTTAGATCACCAAAAGATCATTTCTTGTACTTTGAGGAGGCGGACGTGTGTGTCCGCGTTGTTTCGAGTTCGGGTGCGAACTTGTTGTACGAGGTGCGGCCTCGGCGAGCCGGTGGGCTTGTGGTGTGTACGGGACTAGGGAGTCCGAGGGCTTGTAGGTGTTGCGGCACCGAGGAGAGATCCATTGGGATCTTGCATAGTGGAAATCCTTCGTGTGTCGAAGGCGGGGATGTAGAGCAAGTGTGCTCGAACCTCGAAACATACCCTTGTGTTTGCGATTGCTATTCTTCTCTCTCTTTGTCTCTTGTTATATCTTGCATTCAATTATTGTCTATCTTTATATGCATGATATATTCCTTGTGCTCATATTGATATATTGCTTGGGATTGTGACTAACACTTGTATTCAACCAAGAGAGCCAACGCGGCACCTCAACCCATTCAAGGGGAATCTAGAGGAGTTTGTCCAGAGCCCTTCACGGGGAATTCGGCAACACTCTTTGGTTATACGTGTGTTTAGTGTAAAAGATTTAATTAGGTCATAATTGTTTTTAGCTTCCGCATTATTTGTATAATTCATCATTAAGTGACCATTAGATTAGCCATCACCTATTCACCCCCCCTCTAGGTGATTTACACGACTAGCGATGGAAGCTTTTTTTAGTAAGTTCTCTTTTAAGTTACAAAGAATGGTTAAAGATCTTCTTTTAGTTCTTAAAAGAAAAAGAGAAAAATGGAGTTAAAGTCAAGTTAGGAAGAAAGTGGTAGAATGAGAAGATGGAGAAACTAGAAATGATATGTACAAAGAAATGGAAAAGGAGTGATAAAAGGAGTGGTAGATTGTGGTGTTTTAAACTAAAGAATAAAAAGAAGAATCTAAAAATTACTTACCTCCTTTGTTGATGACTTACCTAGAACTCTTGCATGTTTACGTTGCTTCGGAGGCGATCAACGCATAACCCATAAGATCGAGCTCAGTCCCTATTCACATTACATCATCAAGATGAACAGGAATGAAATGATACGGAATCTTGAGGAGGAGAATATCATCATGAAATATCGGAGGCACTCACACAAACATGGTTTACTGATGCTTCTAGATTCACTTGGATGCTCATCATAACCAAAAGATGAAAAGTAGAAAGAAGAAGAAAACAAAAGTAAAGACGAACATAAAAAAAAGTTACCTTTTATTGCTTGCAGAAACGATGAAAGAAAGAAGGAGGGTATATCTGTGTCACTCTCAACATAAGCTTCTCTCTCTTACTTACATGAATCTCAATCTAACCTATGCTTACAAAGAAATAAAAATTACATAAAAAGAAAATAAAAACATACACTAAAAAGAATGAAAAACTGGCCTAAAATCTATCTCTGCTTGGTCCTCCTTTTTTTTGCCTTTGAGATTGCATGTATTTATAGGAGAAATGTAGAGGTTGGAGGAGTATGAAGATAGAAAAAGCTGAATATTTCTGATTTGAATCTTCCCTTATCTCCAAACTTGATTTGATGTGGATATTCAGTTCTGATCTGCAGCTTATTGACGTGTTGATTATTGAATATCACTTATCAAATGGAAGAATTAGAAATAGTGATCAACGTAAGAGTTGTAGCCCTTTAAATTTTATTTCTGGATCATCTTGAATCATTAAATTTGAGATTCGGTAGCGAAAGTTATGATTCAAATACTAAAATGTATCCAGACAGAATCTGAGTCAAACTTGCTTCATTTCATCCGTTGATCTCTCTCTATCCATTTATTCCTCTGTATTGATATTATCCTCAGTTGATCTTTAGCTAACCAAAATGGATTTATAGAAATTCGAATTTTATCGGTTTTCATTTGGTGTTATCTTTCTGATTTGCTCTGATCTTCAGCTGAACATTTGCCCCAATCCTTGATTTGTTCTAACTAGATCTGGGATCATCCTCAGCTAACCAAATAGATCCAGTTAAATATAATTTTAACTGGTATTTATTTAATTTAATCCTCTTTCTCTTCATTATTATCTTCTACAAAATAGACATTTAAGACAAAGAAATTAGCAGATTTATTACACGATAAATGTAGGAGTGTAATGAAAAGAATGCAAAATATGTGTACGATCACACCCCCACACCTATCTTTGCTCGTCCTCGAGCAAAACAACAAAACTAAAATAAAGATTATTAGACCACTTTCGCAGATCACGCGATTGCACTGAGCTTGTGCAACAAGCCGTTAAATCTCTAGGTTACCCCTAGAGGACGAGTTTTGTCTCGTGAGGGTTTTCAGTGGATTGCACCCACAAAATCCATAAAGAAAGAGAAAAATGTTAGTATTTTGAAAACTCATTTTGAAAGAGAAAAAATATTGAAATTTTATTATAAGATTTAAGTAATCTTTAAGTTATAGGAAAACTGAATTTTTCATTCCTAAACTTAGTCTCTATTCAAAAAGTTGTTATCAATTAAAGTAAGGAGTCAATTGTACTTCTCATCTAGTCTATTACTTTACCCTAAGTCATATGCACCTTTGTGACTGTGAAATTTTGGCTAAGGGTTCTTTAACTCTAACGCTTATGCCTTATTTATTTATTATTTTTTTTTATTTTTTGTGGTATTATTCTTTAGTTCTATTAGGCTTTCTAATCTGCCCATGTAACGAGCCTCTAATCGGTGACTCCCAAACCAAACGGTCTTAGGGCACCGGGTGAGAAAACACCCTAAGGACTTAAGGACTCGAGCAAACAAGGCCTCAAAACTAAGAATTTTATTATATGAACCGCTTTTAGGCGTAAATATTTATGCTTTATAAGGCACAAATACCCAGCTTAATTAGAGGATTTTTATATATATTTTTTTCTCAAACTTATCTAATCATCTTTCGCATAAATACCAAGGCTTGATTAGGCCAAAACACCTAGCTAATCAATAATTAGATTTGTTTACCTTCATAGATATATTTTTTTCTCTTTTTTTTAAATTTTTTTTAATAAGGCATAAGAATCTTTGTTTTTGAACCCTAAGTGTGTAAGTGTATAGGTGTGCATATTTGATTAAGGTAAAGATCAAGACTAAATTACTTTGATAAATTATCTTCCTAACCCTAAAAATCAAACAAATAATCTTATTTTGACCAAGTTTAAGAAATCCTAATTTGATTTTCCTATTCCTTAAAATTGACTTAATTTCTTACAAAATATATGTCAAAAAATTGTTTCTATTTTCAAAAGTTTTTAAAAGTAAAGAAAATGTTAAAAAAAAATTTTAATAAAAAGAAAAACCTAAGTTATGTTAGAACCCTCCCCCACACCTATCTCATGCATTGTCCTCAATATATGAATTAATGCGTAGATGCATGAAAAAGAAGACAGGGAAGGAAAATACTACCTTAAGGTGGTGGTTCCGGTGGTGGTCTGATTGGTCCACGAAATGCGGCCCAATCGACTTTGCATGGAGTTCGGAGGAACCCACCAGCAATCTCTCTAATATAACCCACTAAAATGATGTATACATGAAGGATTTTTATTAAAAATTTAACCCATCTAATTTCCAAATTTCATAATTAATTTCGGAGTCAATTTCGTCAACAACCTGTCCCAAAATGAAGTGTAAAAAGATGGAATGATTGACTTAGACTTTGGAAGTATGGGAACTAATACCGACTCAGAAAAATGACTTAAGTCAAGTAAAGATTCAGGAGTCGAGATTAGTTCATGAAGTGGGTCCAAATCAAGAAGTTGAAACTCAAGTCCACATTCATTTTCCCACAATGGAATGTGACTTAATATTGGTGCTCCAAGTTCAAGAATGACAGGTGTGGGAATCAAAACTGACTCTAAAATATTACTCAAGTCGGGTAACAAAATAGGAGTCAATATTGATTCGGGAATTTAAACTGGATTACAAAATTGAGAATCTAGGTCAAATTTCTTATTGAGTTCAATTTCATAAAAATGAGAACTTGCCAATTTGTCAATTGGACTTTCAAAATCATAAAATTGGTCAAGTTCAATATGATGATCATCAAAGATGAGCGGTTCAATTTCATTATGAATTGGCACAGGAACCAATGTTGTCTCGGGAAAAAGATTAAAATCAGGTGAAGACACCGGAGTCATAATTGAATCAGGAAGTAGAATTGAATCACTAAGTTGAGGTTCATGATCATATTCATTCTCAAGTTCAATTTCAGGAAAGGGATAACTTGCCAAACTGTCAATGTCGCTTTCAAATTTAGAGTTTGGGCAAGTTATGATTGTGCTGAAATGGAACCTTGTTTTCCAAAACAACATGACTCTCCGGCTCTAACAGAATGGTTAGCGACATCAGAACTGACCAAACAGTGAGAACGTAGAGTTTGGACCATCAGAACTAGCCAAACGGCCAAACATTTTTGCCTTTGAGATTGCAGGTATTTATAGGAGAAATGTAGAGGTTAGAGGAGTATGAAGATAGGAAAAGCTGGATATTTCTGTTGGCCCGAAGGCCTTCCACCCTAGTTTTGATGATGATTAACTCATGTAGTTATGTTTACTAATAATCTTGTGATTTTAGTTACAGATCATTAATCAAGATATTAGTTGATGATTGCTTCAAAAAGAGGAGTTTGGAAGCCTTCACTTGGTGATTCCCGAGCCCGAGCGTCAAGATTATACATAGCCATGCTCGTTGGATCACGGTGTTTAGACCAAGTCGACTTGAAGATGAAGATCGTCAAGAAGACTTAGGTATCCTTAGTTTAGTATGTTTAGATCCATTTGTAAAGCTTAGTATAGTTGATATGCTCAAGTGCACATACACACAAGTTTTATGTTTGGATTTGGTTTTCATGAATAGTAGATCAAAACAAGTTTAAATGGTTTTTATGTATATTAGATGTGTTCAATATACATACATGTTTCATATCTTATACAAACTTATTTTGATATGTCTATTCATGAGTTTTAAGAAAAATCAGATTTCCTATTGAGAAAAATTCAAGTTTGACAAAATACTAGTTTTGGTTTTTGTAGAAATGTTAAAACACAAAAATAGTTCAAATTGCTTGATATTTGAGTTGAAATTTTTATCACATGTTTATATATCAATGCAAAATGTTAAAACTATTTTTGGGTATTTTTACAAAGACTTAAAAGATTTTTAGAATATTTTTTAACATGTGTTTCTGTCCCAGAACAGTGGCTGACAGGCCAGGTCGGCCGACCGCACGGGTCGACCGCACCAAAGGCCAGTCGACCCTTGCGGTCGACCGACGTGCACAGGCTTGTGCACGTTTGGCAGACACAGGGACGGTCGGCCGGCCGGCCGACCGGACCAGAGAGCTTTGCTCTCTGTATCTGGGCGGTCGGCCATACGGTCGACCGGATTGCCCAACGGTCATATTTCTGACCGTTGGCGGTCGGCCGGGCCGGCCGACCGCTAGCCTATCAGGCTGCCAGATCAGCCTAACGGCTAGTTTCTGTTTTGACCTATATAAACCCCATTTCTTTGGATTTTGGCTAAGGTTTTGACAAGAGAAAATTGTTGTTTCCCTAGTATTAAAAACAAGTTTTCAAAAGTGTTTTTGAGCTTTTAAACTTTCAATCTTATTTTGTTTAGGTTTTTGGAAAAATCAAGAAAAGAGTATTTTGGGAGATTTGTCTTGGCTTTCATTTTCTATCTTTTACAAGAGTTTTTCAAGTATTTTTCTTGAGTTTCTGTTTTCCAAACACCTAGTTTTTCACTCTTGAGCCTATCTTCTATCCTAATCTATTTAGGATCTTTGTTTTGTGGAAAAGAGAGTTTGTGGTTGAAAGAAATCACTTGTTGTAAAACCTTGCTTTGATTGGGTTGCTCCCTCTTTGGTAGAGGTTGAGATTCTGGTTTACTCCCTCTAGTGAGAGGTGGAGTTGGTTGTTGTTTGCTCCCTCTAGTAAGAGGTGGAGTTGGTGTTTGTAACCCTCTTCGGTAGAGGTGTTGGTTATTGTTTGGCTACGGGCCTACCCCTCGGTTGTGAGGCAGTGTTTGAGAGAGGAGTTCGGTACTCTCTTTTGTTGTAACAAATCCTCCTCGGTGGAGGTTCCCTCGGTGGGAGTTTAGTGGATTAGAAATCCTTCTCGGTGAAGGCGGGGACGTAGAGCTAGGGGCTCGAACCTCGGAACATATCTTTGTGTTTGCGTTTGATCCACTTGTCTCTAAACTCTCTCTTTTTTTTTCTTTTGTGCATGGCATCATTCATAGCATCATATCTATTTGCTGGTGTTGCCTTGCATCTTTCATATTGTTGTATATCTATTATTTTCTTGGCTTGATTGTGTGTGCGCCTCACTTGTACTTAACCACAAGAGCTTCATATAGCACCTCAACCCATATCTAGGGGAATCAAGAGGAGTTAGTCCAGAGCCCTTCACGGGAATTCGGCTACACTTGTGTGTTGTACTAAGTGTGTTTCAAATTAGTTTTTAAGCTTCCGCATTTAGCGCACTTAGTTTCTAGATTAGCATTTACACCTATTCACCCCCCCTCTAGGTGTTTTCAATTGGTATCAGAGCCTACGCTCCTGATACTTAGGCTTAACATCCTAGGAGTGAGATCCTTTGTTTGCTAATCTACATTCGCATTTTCATTTGCTTGTTTTGCACACATATAGTTTGGACCCATGGACTTCATGACCCCACCTATGTTTGACCCTTCCAACATTCTTGTTTGGAAGACTAGGATGTCCATTTACCTACAAACTCTAGGTTATAAGGTTCACCTTGCCATTACTAAGGAATCCTACCTTAGTGATAGCAAGCATATAGGGGCCAATGCACAAGCCCTTGAGGCTATTAGAAGCACACTTCCTAAAGATTATCTTTTGCGTGTTTCTAACTTTGATTCCACATTTGCAGTATGGAACATGTTGACAACCACCACCACCTCCAAGCTTCAATTGCAAATCCAACTGGAGGAAGAATCTAGTGGAGATGAATCCGAGCCACAACAATGCTATACGGTCCAAGGGAATGACTCCCTTGAGGTATACTCGGATACTCAACTAGATAGTGCTAGCTCTTCATTTGATTCACATGATGATATGGATGCCTATGCTTTAAATGAAGAGTTGTCTATTGTTTGTGAAAAATCCTTGAAAAATATAAAGTTTTGAAAAAGAAAACTTGTAAAATAAATAAAGAAAAAGGAGATTTGTTTTCAAGACTTGAGTTGGTTTTGCAAGAGAAGGATGAGATTGCTAATGAAAGGGATTCATTAAAATCTCAACTTAATCTTGTTTTAAATGAAAATAAAATTTTGAAAAATAAAAATGATTGTGAAAATGTTTTGAAGAAAAATGAATCTTTAACTTCAAAACTTGATTTTGTTTTTAAAGGTAACCATTCTTTGAAAAATGAAATTGAATTTATTTCAAAAGAATTAGAGATTTGTTTAAATAAAAATAAATCTTTGAAAAATGAAATAGATTCACATGTTTGCCATGCTAGGGTAGTTTCACCTAGATCACCCCTTGCATGCTCCACTTCTTCTACAATTCAAAATGATATAAATTTGTTAAAGAAGAATATGGTTTGTTTGGGCTCCACTTGAGCCATTGTGCTAAGAGCCATACAAGTTTGGAAACTTTGTTTCGAAAGAAACAAGTTCCATCTTTTCATGCACACCCTCCACGGCATACACATGCTCCGCACGCACACACCCATTCCACCTTGTATGCTCATGTGTACACTTGTACACATTGTGGATGTAAGGGCCACCTTGCTAATTTTGTTATGATAGATTACATACTTCAAATTTAGCAAATAAGTTTGTTTGGGTTAGGGAAGGTACTAACCCCCATGGACCCAATAAGATATGGGTACAAAAGACCACCCCTAGTGTTTTTCATGTAGGCGTGGGCTCTCACATGACGTGAGAGTAGCGGTACCTTGGAGTGGATGCGTTCCAAGCTTCATGAGGACTATTTGGATGCATCACTTTCAAGGGTAGGTTGGTGGAGAGGACCACCATGTTTTGGAGACAAGAAAAGTTTCCTTCTAGGTTTTGGTAACGATTCCTAACTCCTTATTTATGTTTGCATGCTTTTCATGTTTATTATTTATAGCATGTTTTGATGTTTATAGATTAGTATGTAAATGCCATATTTATTAGATCCTTGACATGCATGTATAGCCTTTTGAGACACCCATGTTTAATATGGACTATTATTTTGTGTTCTCACCGTTTGTTTAGCTATCATGTTTATCATAGGTTTAATAACATGTGAATTTGCATAATAATCATGTTTTTATTTATCATGATGTATTTTGTTTTGTTTAATGCTTCATGCCTTGATTACTAGTTTAAATGTTAGTTTTCATTAAGACTAGGTATATATTTGTGCATATAGTGGGCCACAAATAAATCTATATATGTTTGTGCTTGATTGCTTATTTGTTCCCATTAGATGTGCTAGTATAATCTAGTTTTGATGATCCATGCATTTTAAACTTGTATTCTCATTTTTGTATTTGTTTCATGTTTTTGTGTTTATGTTTAACTTCATGTATATGTCCATTTTATCTAAATTATTGTTATACATATACATCCTTTTGAGCCACGTGCCTTCATGCATATATCTTTGTGGACTCATTGTGTTTGGATATGTATGTATACTTTAGTTTGTATAGGACATACATATACCTTGAAGATTAAATAGTTTTGATGATTTTCATGTTTCAAGGAATATTGAGCTTAATGGTACATTTTTTTATGATTGTGATTTTCACATCTTATTTGTACACTCACATTTATTGTTTACTCATGTGTTTTGTTTTCATGAGTCATATTTATGCTTAATTGATTATGAGTGTTGACAATTTTGTGAATTTCATGTTTTCATGAAAAATATTTTTGTTTTATTCCTTACTTGAAGGATTTCGTACTAGTTTACAAATTTTTCAATAACTAGCTCGTATTCTTCATTTTGGTAGAGTTTTTTTCAAACATACTTTAATTTTCAAACCTATTTATGAACACCCCTACCATCTAAGGGCGGATGGATGGGCGATCATGCTCATGTATGCCTTATATTGAAAATCACTTTTAAACTTGAACATGATTGGGTGGTAGGTTATATGATGTATACACTTGATCATTATTTTTGTTTCAATTGGTATCATTGAAATTCTTTCAATTGGTATCAATCTTGACATTCTTGTATACTCATATATGTTTGTATATATGTATGCTTGCATTTCAAAGAATATCAATTTCAATTGATATCTATTTTTCATACATATATATATATATATATATATATATATATATATATATATATATATAATATATATATATATATATATATATATATATATATATATATATATATATATATATATATATATATATATATATATATATATAGTTTGTGTTTATGCTAAGCTTGAGCTTCAATTTGTTTCAATTGATTCAATTTTCAATTGGTATCTTTTTACAAGCTTATGCATGTGTTTTGTTGGTATTTCATAAAGGGGGAGAAAATTTGATTTTCATATTTCAATTGGTATTTGTATTTTCACTCCCTTGCTTTATGATAGAAAATAAAAAGTTTAAATTGATATCATGTACTTAAAAAGAAAAATACTCTCTTTTGATATCAAGATGTTTACTTGAATGTTTAAAAATTTGGTATCTCAAAATTTTGTTTAAAGAAAATATTCAAAAAAAAAAATTGATTTGTATTGCCTATATGCAAGGAGAGCTTAACATCTCTTCTACATATAGATTCATGTTGAGTGTATCTTGTATTGAGGAGCTTGACATCTCTTCTTTATGTGATACACGTGTGTAGGGGGAGCTTCACATCTCCTCTTATGCATTACATATCATGTGTTATGTGAGTTAGGGCTTGTCATCCCTTCTTCATGTAATGCATGTGTGTAGGGAAGTTAACTTAGCGTCTTCCTCTTCATGAATGTATATAGCATATACCATTTATTGATCTATGTTTACTTTCAATAGGTATCAAGATGCTACTTTGACATATTTCAATTGATATCTTAATTGATTGTCACCCCTATTTGGTTTTGTTTTTTATTTTAGACAAAAAGGGGGAGAACATTGTCTTTATTTACCCCTTATTGATGATTGTTTCTGTTGGCCCAAAGGCCTTCCACTCTAGTTTTGATGATGATTAACTCATGTAGTTATGTGTACTAATAATCTTGTGATTTTAGTTTTAGATCATTATTAGTTTCAACAAGATGATTGGAAGCTTTCACATGTTGATTCAAGAGCCCGAGCGTCAAAGATCACATATAGCACTTGCTCGATGGATCATGGAGTTTTGGATCGAGTCGGCTTGGAGATTGCGCTCTACAAGAAGACATCGGTACCATAATTTAGTTTTGTGTTTAGATCCAAATTGTAAAGATTAGAATAGTATGATATGCTCAAGTTCACAACACACACGTTTCATGTTTTGGTTTTCGGTTTTTGGTTTAACCGATCTTGGTTTCATGAATAGATAGATCAAAACAAGTTTACATGGTTTAATGTATATTAGATTTGTTCTATATACATGCATGCTTCAACTACATAGACAAACTTACTTTGATATACCTATTCATGTGTTTTAGGTTTTGTGTTTTAACAAAACTTATTTTTGGAATTAAAGTCAAAAACTATGATATGTATATGTTTCATGTATATTGGATTTCTATCCATATGCATCATGCTTCAAATGTTTAAATATCATGTTTTTGTATTTAGATGAGTTTGGACAAAATGTATTTTCTATTCAAAATCCAAGTTTTAGAAAATACAGTTTTTGATTTTTGGTAAAAATGATAAGACACAAAAATAGTTTTAATTGCTTGATATTTAGTCAAAACTTTTATCATATGTTTATATATCAATGCAAATTGTCAAAACTTTTTTTGGGGATTTTTAAGTAGTTTACAAGAATTTATTGGATATTTAATTCCTCAGTTTTTCTATCAGAACAGCCTCTGCCAGGCTAGGTCGGTCGACCGCACCAAGTAGCCGGTCGACCGTTCGGGTCGACCGACGTGCACGGATACGTGCACGCTGGCTGCCTATTGGGCCGGCCGACCGTTCGGGTCGACCGACTGCATGCAGGCTAGTAGTCTCTGTTTGTTTCGGTCAACCGGCGGTCGACCTGTAGCTGGCAACGGGCAGAATTTGACCGTTGGACGGTCGACCGGCCGGTGACCGGTAGGTAGTGTATTTTGGCAGATTCTGCTGCCAATGGCTATATTTTTCTGGGGTCTATAAATACCCCATTGGTGAGAGTTTTCTCTAAGATTTTTTGTGCGAATTTTTTCCTACTCTCTGGTGTTTTCACAGCAATCAAAAGAAGTTTTTGAACTCATATTGAACAATCTATTTGGAGTTTTTGCTAGGGTTTGGAAAACCAAAGAAAAGGATTTTTGGGAAAAGAATTTTGATTCATCTTCTATATCTTGATATCAGTTTTCCCAAGAATTTTTCTTTGTGATTTTGAATTTCCATTCTATTGGTTTTCTCCACACTTGAGCTAAAATCTACTATCTCTTCTATAGGATCTTTGTGTGGGAGAAAGAAAGTGTTTGTGGTTGTTTGTTAGACCACCAAGTTATAAACCCTAACTTAGCTTGGCTTTGTGCCTTTCCCTCATTGTGTTGAGGAGGTTGTGCTATTGGGTTGTATCCCTCAAGTGGTGAGGTGATCCTTTTTTGCTTTGTGCTAATCCCTCAAGTTGTGAGGTGATTATTTAGTTGGATTGGAGCTTGCCTCAAGGAGGAGGTTGTGGTTGTAAAGAGAGGAGTGGGTACTCCTTGTGAGAGTTCTTTGTGGACTAGCTAGTGGATTAGAAATCCTTCGTGTGTCGAAGGCGGGGATGTAGAGCTGGGTTCTCGAACCTCGAAACATATCTTGTTGTTTGCGCTTGATCCATTGACTCTCTCTCTATCTCTCTCTTTACTTTGTGCCTTGCAACTATTCATATTGTGCATTCATAATTGCTTGGCTTGGTTGTGTGTGCATCACTTGTTGATTGCACTTGAGTGTATTGCATTAAGTTTTTAAATTCCGCATTGAGTTCATAGATTAGCTATATCACCTATTCACCCCCCCCTCTAGGTGATTTCAATTGGTATCAGAGCCTACGCTCCTGATATTTAGGTTTAACCACCTAGGAGTGAGATCTTGGTTTGCTAATCTTCATTTGCATTTTCATTTGCACTCATTTAGTTTGCACTCATGGATAGCCCTCCTATGTTTGACCATTTTAGACTTGATACTTGGAAGGCCAATATGAGTAGGCATTTAAAATCACTAGGTCATCTTGTTTATCAAGCCTCCACTTTAGAATCCTTCCCTAATAGTAGCAAACACAAAAAGGCTAATGCATTAGCACTTAGAGCACTTAGAGCATCTCTTAATGAACATCTTTTACCGGTATTTGATCATTATGATTCGGCTTTTGCAGTTTGGAGCATATTGACTTCTCCCGAGCTACCAAGGATTATTAACAAGATGAGGAGATCTATGAGAGAAAAGTCCGAAGAGCATTGCCTTATGGTCTACGGGAAGAACTCCCTTGAGGTACAATCGGATTCTCAATTAGATGATTGCTCTAGTTCCTATTGTGATGGTGTTTAGAAGCTCAAACTTTAAATATGAAACTTGCTACAAAGCTTGAAAATTTCTTGAAAAAATACAAACTTTTGAAAGATGATAATCTTGTTTTGAAAAATGAATTAACGGATTTGTGTTCTAATTTTGAATTGGTTTTGCAAGAGAAGGAAGAGATCACTAGTGAACGTGACTCACTAAGATCTCAACTAGACCTTGCTCTTAATGAGATTGAAGTTTTAAAAAGCAAAAATGATTGTGATGATGTTGTGAAAAACAATGAGGTTTTATCTTCAAAATTGGATTTTGTTTTAAAAGATAACCTTGTCTTGAAAAATGAAATTGATTCCATTACAAAAGAATTGGATTTAGTTTTAAAGAAAAATGAATCTTTAAAAATTGATATTGATTCTCATGTGTGTCATGCTAGTATAGCTTCTTCTTCTAGCACACCTCTTACATGCTCCACTTTATCTTCAAGTATTGAAAAAGATATAAATGTTTTGAAGAAAAGTGTTGATTGTTTGGGCTCCACTTTGAGCCAATGTGCTTTAAATCATACACGTTTGGAAACCTTGGTTCATAAGAAACAAGGTCCATCTTTGCATGCACACCCTACACGGCATACACATGCTTTCCACGGTCACCACCATCACACGTATGCTCATGTGTACACATGTACACATTGTGGCCGAAAAGGCCATCTTGCTAGATTTTGCTATGATCGTTTACATATTGAAAATTTAGCATGTAATCTTGTTTGGGTTAGAAAAGAAACTAACCCCTATGGACCCAAAAGAAAATGGGTACCAAAAACCACCTCCTTGACTTTTGATGTAGGTGGGAGCCTCGCATCACGTGAGAGTATTGGTGCCTTGAGGTGGATGCGTTCTAAGCTTAAAAGAGAACCATTTGGATACTTCACTCTCAAGGGGATTTGGTGGGAGGACCACCGTGGTTGGAGAACTAGAGATGCACCTTCATCGGTTTTGGTATCATTCTCTAACTCCCATTTTTATTTACATGTCTTTTCATGTTCATCTATTTATAGCATGTCTTGTTTTATTGTTCATTATGCTTATGTCATGTTGATTAGATTAGTGTTATACATGTTTAGTTACTTGAGACACCCATGTTTTATATGGATCTTATCTTTGTGTTCTCACCTTGTTTAGTACTATCATGTATGCCCTAGATCTAATGTACATGCATATACATAATGATCATATGGATGCTTATGATGTTTTGTTTTGATGACTCATGTTTTTATTGTTTCATGATTAGTATGATATTTGCCATGTTTATTAGACTTATGCTTTACATGATTAGTTATTGAGACACCCATGTTTAGTATGGACCCATATTTTGTGTTCTCTTTATGTTTTAGCTATCATATTAATCATAGATCTAATGCACATGTCTTTGTCATGACTAATCATATGGTTGACTATGACTTTTTGTTTTAATAATTCATGTTTTTGATTATTATGATCATTTTTATGATTTTCATGTTGATCTATGTGTCGTTTTATGCTTCATGATTTGAATATATGTTTAGATGTTAGTTTTCATGAAAACTAGGATTTATACTTGTACATAGAATAGGCAACAAGTAAATCTTTTTATGTTTGTGCTTGAATGCCTATTTGTACCCATTAGATGTACTAGTATAGTCTAGTTTTGATGATTCATGCATTCTAACTTGTATTCCTCAATTTGGATATGTTTTCATGATCATGTGTTTTAACTTCATGTATATGTATATCTTGTCCAAACTATTGATTATACATGTACATCCTTGAGCCACGTGCCTTCATGCATATACTTTTGTGGACTCATTGTGTTTAGGATATGTATGTATACTTTAGTTTGTACATGACATACATATGCCTTGAAGTTTAAATCGTTTGGATGAATTTCATGTTTGCTAGGTGATTTCACATTTATGATGAAGTTCATGTTTTTTTTGGATGATTTCAATTGGTGATTTCACATCCTAGATGAATTTCATGTTTTTAATATAAGCTTGATTGTCCATTTTCATGTTGATATGTTTCTCAAACACTTGTACAATCACCTTATTTAATGTTTTCTCATGACTTAGTTTTCATGAGTACAAATTGTGCTATATGGATTTTGAGTGTTTTAGTGCCATGTGGTTTACATGTGTCTTCATGAAAAATATTTTTGTTATTTCTTGTTTGAAGGATCTCGTACTAGTTGATTCATATAACTAGTTGTGATATTCTTCCTTGGTAGTAGTTTTCAAACATACTATATTTGTAAACCTATTTTTGAAAACCCCTACCATCTAAGGGTGGTTGGATGGGAGACCATGCTCATGTATGCTTTATAGTAAAAATCATAGTAAACTTGAACATGAAATGGGTGGTAGGAATATGATGTATACACTTGATCTTATTGTTGTTTCAATTGGTATCATTGAATTCTTTCAATTGGCATCAATCTTGACATTTCTTGTATACTCATATATTTGTATGTATGTATGCTTTCATTTCAAAGAATATCAATTTCAATTGGCATCTAATTTTCATACATATATATTTTTATTTCTGCTTACTATATCCCTATATCTTTAAGCACAAATCTTGTTTATGATGATAAGCTTGAGCTTTAACTTTGTTTCAATTGATTTAGCTTTCAATTGGTATCTTAATTCGAGCCTTATCATAGTTTTTATTGGTATTTCATAAAGGGGGAGAAAACCTTGTATTTCATCTTTCAATGGTATTTAGCATTCCACTCCCTTACTTTATGATATAGAATAATAATTTCAATTGGCAATAATTTCAATTGGTATCAAAATCAAATTTGTTTATATACTTAAAAATAATAATTTCAATTGGTATTAAGATCTGTGTTTAATTTCAATTGGTATCAACATTTATGTTTAGAAATTCAAAATTTGTTATGTTTAATTTCAATTGATATCAAGATTGTTTATTTACAATTGGTATGTTGTTTGTTTACTTATCAATTGGTATCAAGATTTTTGTTTTTCAATTGGTATAGTTTCACTTTTATTGGTATCTAGATGCACTTCATTGACACATTTTTAATTAGTATCATTTTTGTTTTAGACAAAAAGGGGGAGAACATCCCTTAATTTTTTTAAAAGAGAAGAATATGTTTTTATTAGTTTTGTTTTGTTTTTAACCCTTTGTTGATGATTGACAAAAAGGGGGAGAAGAATTTGAGTTTATATGCATGTTTGTATGCATGTTTTTATGGTTTTATATTAAGTTCAATTGGTAATGTGTTTTTATATTAAGTTCAATTGGTATCAAAAGCATTATTTAAAGAACATGTTTAGTTTTTGTATCAAAAGCTTGTAAAAGAGATAAGAGATCATTAGATCATTAGTTTTGTTTTGCATATATTGAGTTTAATTGGTATCTAGAGCATGTTTATTTGTTTAGTTTAATTGGTATCAAGAGAATGTTTATTTGTTTTTGCTAATTGTTATTTAGAACATGTTTATTTGTTTTTGAAAATTTCATTGGTATCTTCCATTGGTTTCTAGAGCCATTTATTGTATTATGCATATCTATGCATGTTTCATGTTTTATAATTTCATTGGTATCTAGAGCCATTTATTAGTTGTTTATCCTATGCATGAGTTAAGGGGGAGCTTCTTTGAAGCTTAACTTTAATCCATGCATATATAACTCCATGAGTTTTGTCATCATCAAAAAGGGGGAGATTGTTGGCCCAAAGGCCTTCCACTCTAGTTTTGATGATGATTAACTCATGTAGTTATGTGTACTAATAATCTTGTGATTTTAGTTTCAGATCATTAATCAAGTTATTAGTTGGTGATTAGCTTCAACAAGATGATTTGGAAGCTTTCACATGTTGATTCAAGAGCCCGAGCGTCAAAGATCACATATAGCACTTGCTCGGTGGATCATGGAGTTTTGGATCGAGTCGGCTTGGAGATTGCGCTCTACAAGAAGACATCAGTACCATAGTTTAGTTTGTGTTTAGATCCAAATTGTAAAGATTAGAATAGTATGATATGCTCAAGTTCACAACACACACGTTTCATGTTTTGGTTTTCGGTTTTTGGTTTAACCGATCTTGGTTTCATGAATAGATAGATCAAAACAAGTTTACATGGTTAATGTATATTAGATTTGTTCTATATACATGCATGCTTCAACTACATAGACAAACTTACTTTGATATACCTATTCATGTGTTTTAGGTTTTGTGTTTTAACAAAACTTATTTTTGGAATTAAAGTCAAAAATTATGATATGTATATGTTTCATGTATATTGGATTTCTATCCATATGCATCATGCTTCAAAATGTTTAAATATCATGTTTTTGTATTTAGATGAGTTTTGGACAAAATGTATTTTCTATTCAAAATTCAAGTTTTAGAAAATACAGTTTCTGGTTTTTGGTAAAAATGACAAGACACAAAAATAGTTTTAATTGCTTGATATTTTAGTCAAAACTTTTATCATATGTTTATATATCAATGCAAATTGTCAAACTATTTTTGGGGATTTTTAAGTAGTTTACAAGAATTTATTGGATATTTAATTCCTCAGTTTTTCTATCAGAACAGCCTCTGCCAGGCTAGGTCGGTCGACCGCACCAAGTAGCCGGTCGACCGTTCGGGTCGACCGACGTGCACGGATACGTGATGCTGGCTGCCTATTGGGCCGGCCGACCGTTCGGGTCGACCGACTGCATGCAGGCTAGTCTCTGTTTGTTTTGGTCGACCGGGCGGTCGACCTGTAGCTGGCAACGGGCAGAATTTGACCGTTGGACGGTCGACCGGCCGGTCGACCGGTAGTGTATTTTGGCAGATTCTGCTGCCAACGGCTATATTTTTCTGGGGTCTATAAATACCCCATTGGTGAGAGTTTTTCTCTAAGATTTTTTGTGCGAATTTTTTCCTACTCTCTGGTTTTTTCACAGCAATCAAAAGAAGTTTTTGAACTCATATTGAACAATCTATTTGGAGTTTTTGCTAGGGTTGAAAAACCAAAGAAAAGGTTTTTGGGAAAAGAATTTTGATTCATCTTCTATATCTTGGTTTCAGTTTTTTCCAAGGATTTTTCTTTGTGATTTTGAATTTCCATTCCATTGGTTTTCTCCACACTTGAGCTAAAATCTACTATCTCTTCTATAGGATCTTTGGTGGGAGAAAGAAAGTGTTTGTGGTTGTTTGTTAGACCACCAAGTTATAAACCCTAACTTAGCTGGCTTTGTGCCTTTCCCTCATTGTGTTGAGGAGGTTGTGCTATTGGGTTGTATCCCTCAAGTGGTGAGGTGATCCTTGTTTGCTTTGTGCTAATCCCTCAAGTTGTGAGGTGATTGTTTAGTTGGATTGGAGCTTGCCTCAAGGAGGAGGTTGTGGTTGTAAGAGAGAGTTGGGTACTCCTTGTGAGAGTTCTTTGTGGACTAGCTAGTGGATTAGAAATCCTTCATGTGTCGAAGGCGGGATGTAGAGCTGGGTGCTCGAAGCTCGAAACATATCTTGTTGTTTGCGCTTGATCCATTGACTCTCTCTCTATCTCTCTCTTTACTTTGTGCCTTGCAACTATTCATATTGTGCATTCATAATTGCTTGGCTTGGTTGTGTGTGCATCACTTGTTGATTGCACTTGAGTGTATTGCATTAAGTTTTTAAATTCCGCATTGAGTTCATAGATTAGCTATATCACCTATTCACTCCCCCTCTAGGTGATTTCAGTTTCTTTGTATAAAAAGGGGGAGAAAAATTTTGTTTTGTTTTGATTGTTTACCCCTTTGTTGATGATTGACAAAAAGGGGGAGAAAGATTTTGAGTTTGATATATGCATATTTATGTTTCGCATATATTAAGTTTAATTTAGTTTAATTTTAATTGGTATCTAGAGCATGTTTTGTTTTTGAACATTTCATTGGTATCTAGAGCCTTTTTATTGTTTATGCATATCTATGCATGCTTCATAATATTCATTGCATATTTGTGTTTATTTGTTTATGCATGAGTTAAGGAGGAGCTTCTTTGAAGCTTACCTTTAATCCATGCATATATAACTCCATGAGTTTTGTCATCATCAAAAAGGGGGAGATTGTTGGCCCGAAGGCCTTCCACCCTAGTTTTGATGATGATTAACTTATGTAGTTATATTTACTAATAATCTTGTGATTTTAGTTACAGATCATTAATCAAGATATTAGTTGGTGATTGCTTCAAAAAGAGGAGTTTGGAAGCCTTCACTTGGTGATTCCCGAGCCCGAGCGTCAAGATTATACATAGCCATGCTCGTTGGATCACGGTGTTTGGACCAAGTCGACTTGAAGATGAAGATCGTCAAGAAGACTTAGGTATCCTTAGTTTAGTGTGTTTAGATCCATTTGTAAAGCTTAGTATAGTTGATATGCTCAAGTGCACAATACACACAAGCTTTATGTTTGGATTTGGTTTTCATGAATAGTAGATCAAAACAAGTTTAAATGGTTTTTATGTATATTAAGATGTGTTCAATATACATACATGCTTCATATCTTATACAAACTTATTTTGATATGTCTATTCATGAGTTTTAAGAAAAATCAGATTTCCTATTGAGAAAAATCTAAGTTTGACAAAATACTAGTTTTGGTTTTTGGTAGAAATGTTAAAACACAAAAAATAGTTCAAATTGCTTGATATTTGAGTTGAAATTTTTATCACATGTTTATTATATCAATGCAAAATGTTAAAACTATTTTGGGTATTTTTACAAAGACTTAAAAGATTTTTAGAATTATTTTTAACATGTGTTTCTGTCCCAGAACAGTGGCTGACAGGCCAGGTCGGCCGACCGCACGGTCGACCGCACCAAAGGCCGGTCGACCCTTGCGGTCGACCGACGTGCACAGGTTTGTGCACGTTTGGCAGACACAGGGACGGTCGGTCGGCCGCACGGTCGACCGGATTGCCCAACGGTCATATTTCTGGCCGTTGGCGGTCGGCCGGGCCGGCCGACCGCTAGCCTGTCAGGCTGCCAGATCAGCCTAACGGCTAGTTTCTGTTTTG
Organism: Agave tequilana; assembly: GCA_038442645.1. Classification (NCBI taxonomy): domain Eukaryota; kingdom Viridiplantae; phylum Streptophyta; class Magnoliopsida; order Asparagales; family Asparagaceae; genus Agave; species Agave tequilana. The sequence goes on along the minus strand of JAVJIF010009012.1, from coordinate 120,256 downwards.
GCCTATATAAAACCCATTTCTTTGGGATTTTGGCTAAGGTTTTGACAAGAGAAAAATTGCTGTTTCCCTAGTGTTAAAAACAAGTTTTCAAAAGTGTTTTTGAGCTTTAAACTTCCAATCTTATTTGTTTTAAGTTTTTGGAAAAATCAAAGAAAAGAGTATTTTGGGAGATTTGTCTTGGCTTTCATTTTCTATCTTTTACAAAAGTTTTCCCCAAGTATTTTTCTTTGAGTTTCTGTTTTCCAAACACCTAGTTTTCCACACTTGAGCCTATCTTCTATCCTAATCTATTTAGGATCTTTGTTTTGTGGAAAAGAGAGTTTGTGGTTGAAAGAAACCACTTGTTGTAAACCCTTGCTTTGATTGGGTTGCTCCCTCTTTGGTAGAGGTTGAGATTGTGGTTTACTCCCTCTAGTGAGAGGTGGAGTTGGTTGTTTTTTGCTCCCTCTAGTGAGAGGTGGAGTTGGTGTTTGTAACCCTCTTCAGTAGAGGTGTTGGTTGTTGTTTGGCTACGGGCTTACCCCTCAGTTTTGAGGCGGTGTTTGAGAGAGGAGTTCGGTACTCCCTTTGTTGTAACAAATTCTCCTCGGTGGAGGTTCCCTCTGTGGGAGTTTAGTGGATTAGAAATCCTTCTCGGTGAAGGCGGGGGACGTAGAGCTAGGGGCTCGAACCTCGGAATATATCCTTGTGTTTGCGTTTGATCCACTTGTCTCTAAACTCTCTCTTTTGTTTTCTTTTGTGCATAGCATCATTCATAGCATCATATCTATTTGCTTGTGTTGCCTTGCATCTTTCATATTGTTGTATATCCATTATTTGCTTGGCTTGATTGTGTGTGTGCCTCACTTGTACTTAACCACAAGAGCTTCATATAGCACCTCAACCCATATCTGGGGGAATCAAGAGGAGTTAGTCCAGAGCCCTTCACGGGGAATTCGGCTACACTTGTGTGTTGTACTAAGTGTGTTGCAAATTAGTTTTAAGCTTCCGCATTTAGCGCACTTAGTTTCTAGATTAGCATTTACACCTATTCACCCCCCTCTAGGTGTTTTCAATTTCTGATTTGAATCTTTCCCTTATCTCCAAACTTGATTTGATGTGGATATTCAGTTCTGATCTGCAACTTATTAACGTGTTGATTTTTGAATATCACTTATCAAATGACAGAAATAGAAATAGTGATCAACTTAAAAGTTGTAGCCCTTTAAAGTTTCTTTTTGGATCATCTTGAATTATTAGATTTGAGATTCGGTAGCGAAAGTTATGATTCAAATACTAAAATGTATCCAGACAGAATCCGAGTCAAACTTGCTTTATTTCATCCGTTAATCTCTCTCTATCCATTTATCCCTATGTATTTGATATTATCCTCGGTTGATCTTTAGCTAACTAAATTAGATTTATAGAAATCCAAATTTTATCGGTTTCCATTTGGTGTCATCTTTCTGATTTGCTCTGATCTTCAGCTGAACATTTGCCCCAATCCTTGATTTGTTCTAACTAGATCTAGGATCATCCTCAGCTAACCAAATAGATCCAGTTAAATCTGATTTTAACTGGCATTTATTTGATTTAATCCTCTTTCTCTTCATTATTATCTTCTACAAAATAGACATTTAAGACAAAAAAATTAGCAGATTTATTACACGATAAATATAGGAGTGTAATGAAAAGAATGTAAATATGTGTACGATCACTATAACGAAAGTATTGAGGGAACATTAGCACATATAGGCTTTTCATTGATTTCATAAAACACACATTTTAAAGGTGTCTCCTTTCTTCTCCATTGTAATCTTCTCCATCTTCTACATAATGCTTAACTAACTTTTCTTCTCATGGCAATCTAACTACTAACCACTGACCATCTAACCCCTTACTTGATAATCCACATGAATCTAGTAGTATCTACAGGACCTTGCTCTTGTAAGAGCCATTGATGACTCATGATGATGGATTCCAACATTCTAACATTTCTAACATCTAACCCGCTAACTTGCTAACTTGCAATGTCTTCTTTATTTCATGCTCATCTCTAACCGATTTTGATGAATAATAGTACCTTGCAACTTGTTGTGTGGTATGGATGTGTTGTTTGAATGTAAAAGAGCAGTCTCATGAGCCATACTTTGTATCGTCTCTTGAAGCCAAGGATTAGTGTGGCCAAGGATCCATGTGAGGCAACTATCACTAAGAGGTTAGCATAGTTAGTGGATAATTAGTAGTTAGTAGCCATGAGTTTTCTTTTACTTTTTTTTAAAAACCAATTCCAAAATCTTTTATCATTTTTTCTATCGTTATTTTTACCATCCTCTTAGTTCACTTTTGTTTTCATTTTCTTTACCACAAGTTTCATCTTCTTTTCTATTTTGTTGTCCAAACCACTTCTTTTTATTTTTCACATCGCTTTCATCGCCTTCTTCATCTATCACTTTTGGATTTTATTTTATTTTCTCTTTTTCTCATTCTTTTATGAAGAAGAAATTGTTAACAACTGACGTGAACATAAACTGTTAATGCTTCTATCGCCTCCCGTCCCTGTGGATTTGACCCGTTGAGCCAATACTATAACGGAAGTATCGAGGGAACATTAGCACATACGAGCTTTTCATTGATTTCATAAATACACATTTTAAAAGTGCTAGTTTCGCTCCGATCACTATTCATAATGTACTATGATTGATTGTAGACACCCGATACATACATGATATTATAGACATCTGATTATATTCATGACCTAATGTACATCTGACTCTAGTACTGACTGATTCTACCCACCTGATATATATTGTGATAGACACCTGATTGAATACCTGATTAGACACATATTCTATTATATGCTATCCATATTATTGTTTATTTACTTTATTCATGCCATTTCTTGTTTCGGTATATATATTTTCTTTATCTGCTCATGCCCTTTCCAGTTTATTCTCACACATTCACTAGGAGTTCTGACTTTCTGGGTTTGCATATCTAGATTTGTAACTATTTATTCCTGATCAGGTATTCGGAGAGAATTACATGCGTTACGAGGAGCTGGAGTCTCTCTCTTTTTGACTATAGGTATTCTTGTTCTTTTATTCATGTTATTTCCTGATTCTATCTAAATCGTGTCCAGTTACCATTTCTTTTCTTTATTCATCTGCTATAAATTGTGATTAAATATTTATATGTCATATTGTTGTGATATTGATTTATCGTAGTAGATTTTATAGCCTGTTCTAGTTACTTTAGGCTTAGCGTATATGCGTGAGGTATTTTACCTCACGTATATATGTCGCCGACTCTTGTCGCGACTCTATTTTCCATGTATTTTGGGAAGCGGGGCGTGACACCTAAAGTTTAGGTGCTATGTAAGAGAACAACCTTCCTTTGGGCCGACTATCCCTTTATAGGATTTGTCCAAAGTTTAAATTATCTGTATCGGCCATATAATATATGTAATGATCCAGCCATAATGATGTTGGCCCAAAAGGTTACACTCTTCCATTTGTTTAGAGTTTTGATGATAACAAAACAAATAAGAGCTATTTGGTACTAATTAGTTTGTTTAAGATAAGTTTCAGGTTAGTACCATATCTGGAGGCCATTGCTTAGCTATTGCAAGAACTTCTAGGTTCATGAAGCAAAGAAGGCGTTTTGCACATCAAGGAAGGAACATAGAAGAGAAGGCTCTAGCAAGGCATTGCATGGCTCAAGACTTCAAGATTGCTCAAGATAATTCATTAGATTTGTTTCTAGTTTTATAGTTTTGTTAAAGAATAGTGAATAGGTTTGAAGCTCTATCACACACGTTTTTGCACACATCTTATTTCCAAAAATATTTCCTACAATATGTACAAAATATTTTTGTATACAATCTTCTGCCTACAAACTCATTATTATGTTTTATATAAATCTCTATTCAAAACTACTTTGTTTAATTTTGAATTCCCTTCAAAAATCTGTTTCTGATTTGACTTTTGACCTGAGCCGGTCGACCGCCCGGCCGACCGACCCTGTGTCAGGTCAAGCCGGTCGACCGACCCAGTCGACCGAGGTTCTGGCAGCAGTGCGTATCCGTGTGCACGTTTCACGGTCGACCGGGCGTCGACCGAAACCTGCCTGACTGTAAGACATTAGCTCTCTGTATTTTTCGGTCGACCGGGCGGTCGACCGAGAGCCGGCAACGGCTCTTATTTTTTGTACTTCGGTCGACCGACCGGTCGACCGAGAGAGCCGTTTGAACAGTAACGGCTAGTTTTCTGAGCTGTTTAATTTTTGTCTTTTTCTCTCTAAAAAGGGTTTAAATGATATTTACTGATCCTAATACTTTCTAATTGACCTTAAGTGAGTTTTATCTTTAAACCCTAGCCCTCTACTATAAATAGGGGTGTTTAGGGAGAAGTTGATTACAAGAAAAATTTGCAAAAGTTTAAAAAGTTTAAGGCATTCAAAAGAGCTTTGTTTCTTGGTTTTGTGCTGAAAATTCTCTCTCATTTTCTGAAGTGTTTTCAAGAACTCTCTGATTTCTTTTTCTTTTCTCCTTACACACAAGAGCTTCATTCCTACTCATTGTTCTACAAGGATTTTTGTAAGGGAAAAGAGTTTTGCAAAAGAGAGTTTGTGGTCTTTTGATCACCAAGAGAGAACTTGTACTTGAGATTGTGGAGTTGGGTACTCCGGTGTATTTGTAACATCTTTGTGAAGTTATAGTGGTTAGAAATCCTTCTGGGGAAGGCGGGGACGTAGAGCTGGGTGCTCGAACCTCGGAAAAATTCTCGGTGTTTGCGTTTGGTTTACTTGCTCTTGCTTCTTGCTTTACTTTCATTGCTCTTATTACTTGCTCTCTATTTTCATTGCAATATTCACTTGTTTTCATTCATCTTGTCAATCATAGTCCCATACAACAAGATTGCATTGTGCACCTCCAACTCATATCCAGAGGAATCACGAGGAAGGAGTTCAGAGCCCTTCACGGGGAATCCGGCTTCTAGTCTTGTTTTGGGAGATTGTTGCATCATATTTTTTATTTGTGCATTGATTAGCATTATCACCTATTCACCCCCCCTCTAGGTGATTTTCAATTGGTATCAGAGCTTGGACTCTAGGTTTGGCTTAACATCCTTAGAGAGATCCTTAAAATTTGCTAATCAACATTTGCATTCCATTTGTCATTCACTAGTAAACATGGCCGATAACATCAAAACCCCTCCTAAATTTGATGGACTCAACTTCCCTATTTGGAAGGTTAGGATGACTATCTTTTTGCAATCTTTAGGTAGCTTAGTAGCTAAATCCTTGACCAAACCCTATGTAGTACCCGATAGTGATGAGAGCACATGGACCGACTTTACCTTTAGAGAATATGAGGCTAACTCCAAGGCCAAAATTCCCTTCTAACCGCCTTGAATGAGGACGACCTTACACGGGTAATACATTGCCAATCCGCCTATGAGATTTGGCAACATTTGTTGGTCACACACGAGGGGACTTCACAAGTTAAGAGAGCTAAGATAGATCTCTTAAGGTCCCAATATGAATCTTTTAAAATGATTGATGATGAAACCATTGATTGCATGATTACAAGGTTTACTAAAATCACCAATGCTCTTTCCTCTTTAGGTGATGATATCTCCAATGACCAAAAGGTGCGAAAAGTGATTCGGGCTCTTCCTTCATCATGGGAGATAAAGGCCACCACCTTGAAAGAATTGAACGACAAGGATGAAATGGACCTCATTAGTCTCATTGGGAACTTAAAAACCCATGAGATGAAAAAGAAGGCAAGAGAAGAGGCCGCTCCGCTAAAGAAGAAGTCCATAGCCTTCAAGTCTTCATCCACTCTTGAGGACGATGAAGAAGATGAAGAAGAAGATGAGGAGCTCTCCCTTCTTGTGCGAAATGTCAAAAGGATGTACCGGAAGAACAAGCTCAACTTCCGAAGAAAATTTGAAGGTAAAGAGGAGAGAAGAATTATTTGCTACAATTGCCGAAAGCCCGGACATATCATGGCGGATTGCCCGGAGTTCAAGAAGAAGATGACTTCCTCCTTCAAGCCAAAGAAGCCGGTTGAAAAGAAAGCCTACAAAGCCACATGGGATTCGGAAAGCGAATCCGAAGACGAGGTGGACACGGCGAACATGTGTTTCATGGCAAACACACCAAAGGTAACCCCACAACCTCTTGATGAAGATGATGAATTAAGCAAAGAAGTTATTGTACATGCTTTTGTTGAACTCTCCGAAACCTATGATAATAAAAAGATTGAATGCTCTAAATTAGAAAAGGAAGTTGCTTTTCTTAAAAATCAACTTGCTATTATTTCTAGAGAAAAAGATGAAATTTCCTCCAATCTCATTTCTACTCAAAATGAATTTAGTGCTTACAAAGTTGCATGTAAAGCAAAATTTCCTAAGATTGATGAAAAAGAAATTTCTTCTCTAAAAACTAGAATTGTTGACTTTGAAAAGGTTTTGAAGGATTGTGCTTTTAACACTAAGAAAATTAAAGAAATGTTTTCTAAAAAGCACACCTCTCATGCTAAAGATTCTCATGTTAAGATTCCTCATGCTCACACTTCACACCACACTCATGCTAAATCCACACATGCTCACAAGTCTCACACTCACTATGCTTTTAGATATGGTAGAGTGTATAGATGTACTTATTGTGGTAAAAATGGACATTTGGCTAAGTTTTGTTATGACCAAGTAAATAGATCAAATAATCTTGTTTGGGTTCATGGCACTAACTCTTTAGGACCCAAGAAAATGTGGGTACCAAAATCAAGTCCTAAATTATTTGATGTAGGTACACACCAAGACTCCAAGACGTAAGGAGCGGTGGTACCTTGATAGTGGTTGTTCAAGACACATGACATGGGACATCAATAACTTTACAACCCTATCAAGGTACATGGAAGGTGGCACCGTCACCTTCGGGGATGACTCCAAGGGAACTATCATCGGTATAGGTAACATTCAAATTGGTGCATCTCCTATTATAGAAAATGTAGCTCTTGTTGATGGTTTGAAGCATAACTTGCTTAGTATTAGTCAACTTTGTGACCGTGGACTTAAAGTTGTTTTTGATGATTCTTCTTGCAAGATTTTTGATGTTAAAACCAATGATTGTATTCTCACCGATTTTCGTGACAATAATGTTTATATCATTGACATGCTTAATTTAGATTGTTCTACTAAATGCTTGAATGCTTTTGATGAAAATTCTTGGCTTTGGCATAGAAGATTAGGACATGCATCTTTTGACCATCTTTCTAGGATTAATTCTAAGGAATTGGTGAAGGGTATACCTTACTTGAAGTTTGAGAAAGACCGCATTTGTGGTGCGTGCCAACTTGGGAAACAAACCAAGTCTTCCTTCAAACCAATCAAGGATATCATGTCAACTAGACCATTAGAATTAATTCATATGGATCTTTTTGGACCAACTAAAACTAAAAGCTTAAATGGTAGTAGATATGCATTTGTTTTAGTTGATGATTTTTCCCGATTTACTTGGGTTTCTTTTTGGAACACAAAGATCAAACTTTTTCTCATTTCAAGATTTTTCGAAAAAGGGTTGAAAAAGAAAAAGGTTTTTCGATTTTGAAAATAAGGAGTGATAGAGGTGGTGAGTTTGTTAACCAACTCTTCATGACTTATTGTGATGAAAAGGGAATCAAGCATGAAATGTCATGTCCTAGGACTCCACAACAAAATGGAGTTGTAGAAAGGAAAAATAGAACACTTCAAGAGATGGCTAGGACCATGATAAGTGAATATGACCTCCCTCAATATTTATGGGCCGAGGCCGTAAACACCGCATGCTATATTTCAAATCGTATTTATTTGTGTAAAAATTCTTCCAAAACATCTTTGAAATGTATCATTCTAGAAAACCTAATGTTGCATATTTCAAAGTTTTGGATGCAAGTGTTTTGTTTTGAATACTAAAGATAACTTGGATAAATTTGATGCTAAGGCTTATGAAGCAATCTTTGTTGGATATTCTACTACTAGCAAAGCTTATAGAGTATTCAATAGATCTTCACTTACCATTGAAGAATCCATGCATGTTAAATTTGAAGAATCTAATGTGGTTGTTGAGAATGTTGTAGAGATTGACCCATTAGGTGAAGACATGGAGAGACTATCCTTGAAGGACTCACCCGCTCAAGATGATAAGCAAGAACCAATTGGTGACGTTCAAGAGGATAAAGAGGAAAGCTCTCAACCGCTTCCTAAAGATTGGAGATACGCTACAAACCACCCCAAGGAACTCATCTTAGGTGATGTCTCTAAAGGGGTAACAACTCGCTCCAAGCTCCATGACTTATGTGGTAACTTTGCTTTCATTTCTCATTTTGAACCCAAAGCATCCTCGAAGCCGAGGCGGACTCATATTGGTTGCTAGCCATGCAAGAGGAACTCAATCAATTTGAGCTCAACCAAGTTTGGCACCTTGTTCCTAGGCCCCACGATAGACCAATAATTGGTACTAAGTGGATCTTTAGAAACAAGATGGATGAGTCCGGTAATGTCATTAGGAATAAAGCTAGGTTAGTGGCCCAAGGTACACTCAAGTTGAGGGAATTGACTTTGAGGAGACCTTTGCACCCGTAGCACGGCTTGAAGCCATACGGATGACACTAGCTTTTGCATCTTTTAAAAATTTTAAACTTTTTCAAATGGATGTGAAAAGTGCATTTTTGAATAGTTTTATAAATGAAGAAGTTTATGTTGAACAACCTCCCGGTTTTGTTGATCATGTTTATCCTAATTTTGTTTTTAAACTTGATAAAGCTTTATATGGATTGAAACAAGCTCCAAGAGCTTGGTATGAAAGGCTTTCTAGTTTTCTCATTTCAAATGATTTTGTTAAAGGCAAAGTAGACACAACTCTTTTTACTAAGCATGTTGATAATGACATTTTAATTGTGCAAATTTATGTTGATGATATAATTTTTGGATCTTCTAATGAGTTTTTATGCAAGGAGTTTGAAAAGGTTATGCAATGTGAGTTTGAAATGTCTTCCATGGGTGAATTGAATTTCTTTCTTGGACTCCAAATCAAGCAATTGCAAGATGGGAACTTCATATGTCAAGCCAAGTACGCAAAAGAACTCATAAAGAAGTTTGGACTTGAAGACTCTAAAGTTTGCAACACTCCCATGGCAACTACAACCAAGCTTGATAAGGATGACCAAGGTAAAAATGTTGATATTAAATTGTATAGAAGCATGATAGGTAGTCTTTTGTATTTGACGGCAAGTAGGCCGGACATAATGTTTAGTGTGTGTCTTTGTGCTAGATTTCAATCGTGTCCCAAAGAGTCCCATCTTATTGCGGTAAAACGCATTATTCGTTATATTAAGGGCACAATTGGAATGGGTCTTTGGTATCCGAAAATCGGAGATTTCTCAATGACGAGTTATTCAGATGCCGACTATGCGGGTTGTAGAGTAGATAGAAAGAGCACTAGTGGGACATGTCAATTTCTTGGTAATTGTCTTGTTTCATGGTCCTCTAGGAAACAAAATTCCGTAGCTCTCTCAACCGCTAAGGCGGAGTATGTTGCCGCGGGGGCTTGTTGTGCACAAGTCCTTTGGATGAAACATACTCTCCTTAATTATGATTTGCATTATAACCATATAAAAATATTTTGTGATAATACTAGTACTATACATATGACTAAGAATGCAAATCAACATAGTAAGACCAAGCACATTGAGATTAGATATCACTTTCTTAGAGATCATTTTGAGAAAGGAGATATAGATATTGATTATGTTTCTACGGATTTGCAACTTGCCGATATTTTTACTAAACCACTTGATTTTGCTAGATTTTCTTTCATATGTGGTGAACTTAATGTTTGTGTTATTGAATAACAATGTTTTCTTGACCCTTTTTGATGTATGACAAAAAGGGGGAGAATGAGTTTATGTATGAAAATATGAAGTTCATATGGTTTTGGTTCCATATGAGTTTATATATGTTTTTAGTTTTTTGATGTGTTTTCATGAATTCTTGTAATTTGAGTTTAAGTGTTTTGCAAGTGTTTTATATCTCATGGTGTTTATGGTTTTTGGTTTCATGATGTTTACTTGCAAATTACAAATTACATTGTTTTTCTTTATTTAATATAGCATAATTTGAGGGGGAGCTTTCTCCTCCCCTATATTTTTGTTTATAGCCTATTTGTTTTGTCATCATCAAAAAGGGGAGATTGTTGGCCCAAAAGGTTACACTCTCCATTTGTTTAGAGTTTTGATGATAACAAAACAAATAAGAGCTATTTGGTACTAATTAGTTTGTTTAAGATAAGTTTCAGGTTAGTACCATATCTGGAGCCATTGCTTAGCTATTGCAAGAACTTCTAGGTTCATGAAGCAAAGAAGGCGTTTTGCACATCGAGGAAGGAACATAGAAGAGAAGGCTCTAGCAAGGCATTGCATGGCTCAAGACTTCAAGATTGCTCAAGATAATTCATTAGATTTGTTTCTAGTTTTATAGTTTTGTTAAAGAATAGTGAATAGGTTTGAAGCTCTATCACACACGTTTTTGCACACATCTTATTTCCAAAAATATTTCCTACAATATGTACAAAATATTTTTGTATACAATCTTCTGCCTACAAACTCATTATTATGTTTTATATAAATCTCTATTCAAAACTACTTTGTTTAATTTTTGAATTCCCTTCAAAAATCTGTTTCTGATTTGACTTTTGACCTAAGCCGGTCGACCGCCCGCCGACCGACCCTGTGTCAGGTCAAGCCGGTCGACCGACCCAGTCGACCGAGGTTCTGGCAGCAGTGCGTATCCGTGTGCACGTTTCACGGTCGACCGGGCGGTCGACCGAAACCTGCCTGACTGTAAGACATTAGCTCTCTGTATTTTTCGGTCGACCGGGCGGTCGACCGAGAGCCGGCAACAGCTCTTATTTTTTGTACTTCGGTCGACCGACCGGTCGACCGAGAGAGCCGTTTGAACAGTAACGGCTAGTTTTCTGAGCTGTTTAATTTTTGTCTTTTTCTCTCTAAAAAGGGTTTAAATGATATTTACTGATCCTAATAATTTCTAATTGACCTTAAGTGAGTTTTATCTTTAAACCCTAGCCCTCTACTATAAATAGGGGTGTTTAGGGAGAAGTTGATTACAAGAAAAATTTGCAAAAGTTTCAAAAGTTTAAGGCATTCAAAAGAGATTTGTTTCTTGGTTTTGTGCTGAAAATTCTCTCTCATTTTCTGAAGTGTTTTCAAGAACTCTCTGATTTCTTTTTCTTTTCTCCTTACACACAAGAGCTTCATTCCTACTCATTGTTCTACAAGGATTTTTGTAAGGGAAAAGAGTTTTGCAAAAGAAAGTTGTGGTCTTTTGATCACCAAGAGAGAACTTGTACTTGAGATTGTGGAGTTGGGTACTCCGGTGTATTTGTAACATCTTTGTGAAGTTATAGTGGTTAGAAATCCTTCTGGGGAAGGCGGGGACGTAGAGCTGGGTGCTCGAACCTCAGAAAAATTCTCGGTGTTTGCGTTTGGTTTACTTGCTCTTGCTTCTTGCTTTACTTTCATTGCTCTTATTACTTGCTCTCTATTTTCATTACAATATTCACTTGTTTTCATTCATCTTGTCAATCATAGTCCCATACAATAAGATTGCATTGTGCACCTCCAACTCATATCCAGAGGAATCACGATGAAGGAGTTCAGAGCCCTTCACGGGGAATCCGGCTTCTAGTCTTATTTTGGGAGATTGTTGCATCATATTTTTTTATTTGTGCATTGATTAGCATTATCACCTATTCACCCCCCCCCCCTCTAGGTGATTTTCAGTAAAGACCATTTTGTTGTTGATAAGATGAAATGTCATATTCAGTAAAATCAACACAAGTAACAAACCTTCCTGGTAGGATTTCTAACTGAGAGAGTCTAACATAATCAGCTTCAAGAGATGGGTTTTGAGGAAAAACCCTAAAGTCAGTTTGTGAAGATGATGTAGAGGCCGAAAATTTAGGTTTCTTAGATCTAGACATGATAATAGGAGAAAATAAAGACTAACAAATGATAGATAGTGTTAGAATTGCAGGAAATTGCAAGGAAAAATGAGAAGAAATCGAAGGATTTAAACCTGGAAGAAAATCTGGACTGCGCTGAAGTTGACTTGGAAGAAGCCTTAGCAGCTGCTGAAGTGAATAACAGAGGTAAAAATGAATTTTAATAGGGTAGAGGGGTAATTTGGGGAGTAAAAATAGAATTCAATGGCTAGGATTGAGTTTTGGTGAAGGTCGGATCCAAAATAAAACGAAATGGGGTCAGGTTTGAGAAGTAGAAAACTAATAATAGAATACAGTTTTGACAGAGTTAGTCATCTTGAGGCTAAGGTTAGTCGACTAATCCAAGGGTTAGTCGACTAAGTCTTCAATATAGTCGACTAATTCTGAAAAACTCAGAATATCGTGTTTCTGTTAGATTACAGTAGTCGACTACTCATTTACTTAGTCAACTAGGAATGTTTGAAAACACATAAAAAACAGTCTAAAATTTTTTTTAAATATATTTTTAAATATCAAAAATAATACAAACATTCAAATCTCTTTGAAATCTCATAAAAATATCCTCCTTAAGAGATTTTGTAATGATATCTGCAACTTGATTATCAGTTGGTATAAAACTTAAGGAAATATCACCTTTTAAGCATGATCATGTAAAAATGGTGTCTAATATCAATATGCTTTGTACGTGAATGTTGAATAGGATTTTTTTATAGTTAATAGTACTGGTATTATCACACATAATAAGTGAATTTGTAATAGAAATACCATAATCAAGAAAGGTTTGTTTCATCCATAAAAATCTGTGCACGTGCAACACTAGCAGCGATATATTCTGCTTCGGTTGTCGATAATGATACAAAATTTTGCTTTTTGTTGAACCATGATATTAGTAAATGTCCCAAAAAGTGACAATTACCACTAGTACTTTTTCGATCATATTTATATCTAGCAAGATCAGCATCACTATATGATATTAAATCAAATGTGCTTGACTTAGGATAAAATAGACCATAGTTGACTGTGTTATTAATATATCTAAGAATCTTTTTCACTGCTTTAAGGTATGATTCCTAAAGATTAGACTGATATCTAGCACATAAGTGAATATTAAACATAAAACCAGATCTACTTGAAGTAATGTATAGTAATGAACCAATCATACTTCGATATAGCTTTTGATCAACATTCTTATCATTCTCATCCTTGTTTAAAAATGTAGTAGTACTCATAGGAGTGCTTTTGCTACCTGAATTTTCCATTCCAAATCTTTTAAGCAGTTCTTTTGCATAATTGCATTGGAAAATGAAGATTTCATCTTTTATTTGCTTATTTGCAGACCGAGAAAGTAGTTAAATTCACCCATGTGACTCATCCCAAATTCATTCTGCATTGTCTTAGAAAATTCTTGACAAAGTTCATTATTAGTAGATTTAAATAATATATCATAAATAATGACAAAAACTTATCACTTTTGTTTAAAGAAGAAACACGTGTCGGACCAAATAAATCCAAATGAAGTTACTCTAAAGGTCTATGAGTAGAAATCAAATCTTTAGGTTTAAAAGATGATTTAACTTGTTTTCCTAATTGACAAAAATCACAAAAATAATCTTTTTTAAAAGCTATTTTTGGAAGATCTTTAGCTAAATCAAATTTAGAAATCTTAGAAATAGTTTTCATATTAAATGACCAAATCTTTTATGCCAAAGAAAATAATCATTATTAGAAGCAATTAAATATAAATTATCATTGATGATAAATAAGTCATTGATAATTCATAAATATTATTATTACGAGAGACTCTAAATAATATATTTTTCATGTTTGTATCATATATAAGACATGTATCTTTTTCAAAATTATTTTATAACCCTTATCACATAATTGACTTTTACTTAACAGGTTGTGTTTTAAACCTCCTACCAAAAGAACATTTTCAATAAGGGATTTTGAAATATTACCAACCATACCAATACCAATAATCTTTCCTTTGTTATTATCTCCAAGTATTGTTCCTCCTTTCTTAATTTGAACAGAAGACAGTGGTTTATGTAGCCGATCATGTATTTTGAACAACCGCTATCAAGTATCCACTTTTCTTTATAAGGTATCTATAAGATAAAATATTTTTTATAGTACCCATCATGCTAGGGTCCGAAAAAAAATTAGCCTTTAGGAATCCAAATCCAATTTGAATTTGGATTCCATTTGTTAGTATAAACATAATTACAAAATTGCAAACTTGTTGTATATATAATGCAATATAAGCATTTTATCCACAGTATTTAGATTTTTAGGAATCCATATATATTTATACCTAGATCTTTTTGAAACAGTATTAGTGTTTTTCTTAACAAAAGAATTATATAGATTATAATTATTCTTTTTGTAAGCATGTGTAGGCTTTTTAAATTTATCTTTTGAAAATCTAAGACTAAAACGATTATTTGAAATCTTTTGGTGAGGAAATAAATCATTTAGATTTTATTTTCCCTTATTAATTTTATAACATTTTTCAAAAACTCTTCATATTTAATCTTGAAAAAAGACATTTTTTTATCTAAAATAAAAATTCTAGAATTTAAAAAAACAGTTTCCTTTTTAAGCAAAACATTTTCTTTTAAAAAAATTCTCATTTTACTTTTCAAAGTCAGATTTTTGAGAATTAAGAAAGATGTTTGTGAAATTGAAATAAATTTTCTTTATTAAGTCTTTCATTTTCTTTGTTAAAACTTTATTTTAAAATTTTCATTTTTGAAATCATCATATAGTTCATTAAAGCATCTATTAATTCAGAAAACTTTTGTATCTTATCTTCTTGAGCCATAAAACAAACATTAGCAGTTTTGATAGCTTCTTCTTCATCAGAGGAAGATGAATCACTATCATCCCATGTTGCTTAGAAGGCTTTCTTTTTTTCGTTGAATTTATTGAAGTTCTTGATGTTTCCATTGGATTTCATCAATGAGCAATCCTTCTTTATATGACCTGGTTTATTATACTTAAAACAAAGTGGATTATCTTCAGTATCCTTATTCTTTTTAAACTTACCTTATTTCAAAAAATTTCTAAATTTCTTGAAATCATTGCCATTTCCTCTTCAACATCATCTGAATTGTCCAAATCTGAGGTTGTATGGAAGGCAAGTACTTTCTTCTTAGATTGAAGTTGTTGTTCATCCTTTTTTCTATCTTCAAATTGAACTTCATTG
>JAVJIF010009012.1:0-100000 GCA_038442645.1 Agave tequilana | reverse complement strand
AACAATATGAACTACCAACTCAGGACAAAGTGACTCAGATAAATCTTAGAGATGAGGTTAATCCCAAACCCATCTTTGAAAGTGAGAGCTTGTCACCTTCCTAGAAAGAAGACCTAATATAGCTCATGCGAGAGTATATAGATGTTTTCGCTTGGAATTATGAAGACATGCTTGGGCTCGCTCCCCAGATTGCTATACATCATCTCAGCATCAATTTGGATGCCAAATCAGTCAAAAAATATCAACGACGGTTCTGTCCTGAGATCATGGAAGCAATAGAATCAGAAGTCAAAAAGCTTATAGACTTTGGTTTGTCAGGGAAGAGCAACATCTGAATTGGGTGGCTAATATCGTTCCCGTCCCAAGAAGAATGGAAAGATCTGGATTTGCGTCGTCTACTGTGATTTGAATGCCGCCTGCCCTAAAGACAAATTCTCTCTCCTGATTATGGATGTCATGATCGAAAATACATGTGGTTTTGAGAGAATGTCTTTTATGGATGGCTTCTCAAGATATAATCAAATAAAGATGTACCCCGAGATGAAAAGCACACATCCTTTAGGATGCATGTAGAAGTATACTGCTACACAGTAATACCTTTTAGCTTGAAGAACGCTGGTGTGACATATCAATGCGCCATGAACCTGATCTTCCATGAGCATATACGTAAAATCGTAGAATGCTGCATCGATGACATCGTTGTGAAAAGCCATGACAAAGGCGATCACCTTGCAGACCTGAAGAGAGTGTTTGACATCATGCAAACCTACCAGTTGAAGATGAACCCAACCAAGTCCTTCCTGGGGGTAGCCAGTGATAAATTCTTTGGATTTATTATTACATCTAAAAGAATTCATCTGGATCCTGAGAAGATCCATGTCGTCCAAGAGATGCAACCTCTGAGAAATCTGAAAGAGCTCAGAGGTCTACGGGGATGATTGGCATATATCTAGAGATTCATATCAAATCTCTCAGGGCGCTACCAACCCTTCACCAAGTTAATGAAAATGGTGTCTCATTCGTCTAGGATAATGCTTGCCAAGAAACATTCAAAGAGATCAAGGAGTATTCACACAACCGCCTATTTTGGTAGCTCGAATATCAGGAAAGCCTTTCCTATTATATGTTCGAGCGATGGATTAATCCTTGGGAGCTTGACTAGCTCAGAATAATAACCAAAGCCACAAGTAGGCAATTTACTATTTAAGTAGAACGATGATTAGGGCAGAGCACCGTTACAACCAATCAAGAAGGAATGCTTAGCTTTGGTTTTCGCTGTCCAGAAGATGTGACACTACCTCATGTGGCAACACATTCAAGTTATTTTCAGAGCTAATCCCTTGTGATTGCTCATGACAAGTCCATCTTCGCTGAATAGCAGAATAGCGAAGTGGGCTATATTGCTCTCACAATATGAGATGCAATTCATGCTATAAAATGTGATCAAAGGTTAAGCTGTGACAGATTTTCTGGCTGATCATCTAGTTTCAGGAACTTCAAAACCTTATGACGATCTTCCAGACGAGATCGCAGAAGTTAAGTTGATCAATGCCTCCTCAGAAGAACGGGTGTGGTAATTATTCTTTGACGGAGCGTCAAGAACAAATCCTGAGGGAAATATAATCGCAGGTGTGGGGGTAGTACTTGATTGAGCCAAGCTGCACAAAAAAATATAAACTTTAGGAACAGTGCTAGGTCCTCAATTCTACCGTGTAGCCTAGGGCTAATGGGTCGTGATCTACATGGAGGGAGAATGATGGAAGCATTATGTAAGTTTTTTCTTTTAATTAAATAAACAAATTAAGAATTCTCTTCTCAGTTTTTAAAAAGATTAAAAATAGGTAAGCTAATCTAAGTAAAAGAAAATCTGAAGGAAAGAAGAAGATGGTTTTGGTATTTTGATTACTAAATTAATAAAGAAGAAAACAAACTAGAAAAGGAAGAACATACCTTTGAGTAATTAAATAAAAGCAAATGATCAATTAAGTTGAGAAATGATGAAGATAAGTGGGATAGTTCCATTGGCTGTCACTCTCAATATAACTATCTTTAAGGAAGATTATATCTAGTGTCGCTCTAAAGATAATTCCTCCTCTCTTTTCTTCATGAAACGCTCCCTAATATAAGCTAATAAAGGAGGCATGATTAAAAAGAAAGCATAAAGGAGGCAAATAAAAATAAATAGAGCAATTGAAGCAAGTAAATAAAAAAGAAAAACTGAAGAAAAGAATAGAAGAACCTTTATTGAAGCTGTCACCGTTAATTACAAGAACTCCTTCTCCACAAAATGACTCTCAAACTAAATCCTACAAATTACACTTGAAATTTGAAGGAGAGAACTAAAGAAAACTATAGGCTTTGATCTCTCCTAGGAGATGCCCTTTCCTCATGCTCTACCTCTCTATTTATAGTAGAAGTAGTGGATAGACTCCTGGTAGTAGTTGTGTGCCCATCAAGAGATATATTGAACTTTGAATATGAAGATAATATCTTATCTCTTGACTTGGGGAGCAAGTTATTTCTGAATTTGAATCTTCCCCATATCTTCAAACATGATTTGATTTATCCAGAATTTTATATGGAACTACAAATCAGAATTGGTCTGCAGCTAGTTGGCATATTGATTGTTGAATATGACTGAACAAATAATATAACCAAAAATAATGGTCAATATAAAATTGTAGCCCTTTAAGTCTTCTTTCTAAATCATCTTGAATCATTAGATTTGAGATTCTGTAGCGAAAGTTATACTCAAAATGCTAACAGGTATTCAGTCTAAATCCGAAATTAAAGTTGAATTCTCCCTTTTATTTTTGACTTGGAGCTTAAGCAACTTAAATTTAAGTTGATTTTTTCCTTTACCTCTAATTAGTATTAGGATTATCTCTGAATTTATTAGCTTGTTGGGCTTCTTTTTAATCTTTTGGGCTTCTTTTCTTTTAATTATAGAAGCCTGTATATTTTTAATAGCATTTTATAATAGCAAAAATACAATTATATAGCATCATTTTATAAAAATAAATGTGAAAATATGATTAAAAATATGCACATTTGATGAACAATCACACCCCCACACTTATCTTTTTGCTCATCCTCAAGCAAATAAAAATGAAACCAATCAAGCCTAACTCACTTTCGTAGGAATCACGGTTGCACTTAGCATGTGCAACGAGCCGTTGACCTCTAGGTTACATCTAAAGGATGAGTTTTGTCTCGTAAGGATTTTCAGCGGATTACACTCACAAAATCTAAAAAGAAAAAGAAATAAAGTGTAATATCTCTAGTTAAAAATACTGTAATTTTTATTTTCCTAAAATATTTACTTTGATTTACTGATTATTTTTTTAATCAACTTAATTTATTACTTCCTCTTGTGATTATTATTATATTAAATATGCAAATTATTTTAAGATGGTAAATAGTTATTTGGCCTGATATATATATATTGCCAATATTTCTTATGAATATTTTAAATTACATATTACTATTATTTCTATCATTGTTATTACTATTATTGATTAATATTATTGGTAGTGGATATTTCAATTATCATTTCATTATTAATTATTTTTATTATTATTATTATTAGAGTTATTATTATTAATAACATTATTGTTATTATTATGATGTATCAATATTAATGTTTGTTAACTATTATTATTAGTATATGGTTATTAGCATTTTAATTATTATTAGTATTTATTACTATGGTTATTACTAATTAATATTATTATTGTTGTTATTACTATTCTTATTGTTATTATTAAAATTATTATTTGTTTTATCATTAGTAGTAGCATTATTTCTTATTCCTTGTATTGTTCCTACCCATCCATACCCAATAGCATACCCTTATCCTATTACCCATTTAGATCCATACCCAAACCCGCTACCCGTTAACCCATAACCATCCTATATAATCCTAACCTAAACCTAATCATTAATCCCTAATCTAATCCCCCAATTCCCACGCACACAGCCGCCGCATGTACCAGGCCGGAGATCCCACCAAGGCACAGGCCTCCTTTTCCTGGCTCGCGCGCAACCTACGGCCACAGCACCACCCCGTGGCCACGGCAACCACGAGCACCCTCTTCTTCTTCCCTTGTGCGCAAGCACAGCCGTGATCCACCAACCCTTGGACAGCGCCCAGCCTCCTCCTACGGCTGACCCCAGCAGCCTTGGCTGGCCATTATCACCCATCGGAGCGCGATCTCTTCTCTCCGGCACTCCACGATCTCTCCGGCAGCCCCTCCAACAGCACCACCCCTGTGTCCCCATGGCCGTGTGTCATCAGCTCCGGCGAGTCACAACACCCCACCACAGCCAATCGTCCTAGGTTGCGCACCTCTGGCCGAGTGTTCCTCTTGCAACAAAGCCACATCTCCCATCTTCGTGTACGCAACAGCTCCCACTCGGCAGTGCAACCCCAGCTTTCCTTCTTGGCCAGCGTGAGATCCACGCCGTGAGTCTCCCTTTCCCCCCTCTCTGTTTTCATGTGATGAGTTGTTTTAATTATTTATATATGCATGGGATTATTATGAGTGTGTTAATTTACTGTGTGTTGTGCATTAATAATGGATGTTAATAACATATATATGTGAGTAAGTGTGTGTACATTAATTCGTGTGTGTGTGCGTGCAATAATATGGGTGTGTGTATTAATTTCATGTAGGTTTATATGCTTGTGTGGGAGCCATTTTTCGTCGCTCCATGGATCGTCGTGGATCACCGCAGGTGGGCGCGAACGCACCCACGCCCTTCACGGTGAACTCCTCTATCCAATGACACCCTCCGTGGCCCCGGACGCCTCCGTCAGAGCCTCCGTCGGTGCGCCGCAAATCGGCTCGAGGTTAGTGCTATATTTATTTGTGCGGGGGCATTAGTGTAATAATATGGAAGTTTATTAAATGTGTAAAGGGTAAAATTGTAAATATTGGGAAGTATATATATGTGTGCATGGACATGGTGTGTGCGTGAGTGATTGTTGGTATGCATGCATGTGTATGCATGATGTGTATGCATGGATGGGGGTGTGTATGTATATGCATGTGTGGGATTATTTCATGTGTGTAAGTATATAAGTATATATAAGTATGTATATATGTACGTATATACATGGGTGTATACGTGTGTGTATGCATGTGTGTACATGTATATGTGTTATGTGCGTATGTATATTATATGTATATATATAAGTGCATATATTTATATTAAAATGTGTAGATATTTATTTAAGTATGCATGTATGTTGGTGTATGCGTATACTTGTATACGTATATAAGCGGGTGTACGCATATGTTTATGGGTGTATATTATGGAGTGTATACATGTAGGAGGGTATGTTTGTATGAGTTCATATGTTTGGTTGCGTATTGCAGTGTTTCGGATTCGTTTGGTGAGATCCGAACCATTGCAGTAGACCCGAACCCGATTCGGATTCGTGCTCGTTGTGGACCCGATACAATGGCGATTCGAAGACCGATCCATGGGATGATCCGTAGATTAGTACTGGTTCGTGCAGTGAAGACCAGACGGCGATTCGGCTCCCAAATCGCGTCATTTCATGTGAGTGTTCGTTATTGTGTATTTACCATTGTCCGTATGCCTTACATGTTGCTCTTATCATTTCATGTGACTTTCTGTTATATTTTACCAGTTTGATTACTTGTACAACTTCATGAGACATCTAGGATTGTTCACTTTAATTACATAGTTGATAGGAGCTTGTATCAGTATCATTTCATGTGTTGGTAGTTTGTTGCTTTGGTTTAGGTCTAGTTTTGATGTACCTTAGACAGTGACTCATTTTGATTCACTGGTTAGTTGGCCCAGTTCATATTTGAGGACAGATGACTTGTTTCATGTAGAGTACTTCATAAGACTTGTTATTCTTTCAATTGATAATAACTTAGGTGATGATTCATTCGGGTATTGACAATGGACTTTTTATGATGTTATTTACTAAGAGATTAGATTACTTGATGCTTCGATCAGTATATGGACTTACTTGTAGGTTAGACTGAGATTTATGTTATTTATATTGGATATTGATCAGTATTTAGATATGATTGATTTTGTTGGATTGTGACCAGAAGTATGGATATCTTACCTTTGACTTCGATGTGTGATATCATATTGGTTTTGGATTATTATAAGTAAGAGTTCCTGAATGTATCAACTGATTATATCATATGAGTATGGATGAGTTGTTGGTATTGACTTATAAGTGAATTATTCTACATTACAATTTTTTGAGGATGATTCCCTTAATTCATTATGATTTCGATATCTGTTGACTTGTTGATCTCGAGGATATACCATGTGCTTCATATTTAGTTATTGATTAGTTCAATGAATAGAGATTGAGTTATTAGGATAGTGACCTAGTCGATATCGATGATCTTGTACTTCAGAGTTATCAGATGTCAGCATCACTTTATCAGTTATTGGTGAGATTATTTATTGGTGATCATATGATGTATTTCTGAGTTTATAAGAGTTGTTATATATCTGTATCAGTTACCAGTTGTTAGTGACACTATTGTGTTAGTGGCTATATCTCCAGTATCTTATTTCAGATGTCAGATATTAGTCATCAGTTACTCAGTTGTCAAATATCAGTTATCAGTTGTCAGAAGTATTGACATCAGCAGTTGTTGGAGATATCAGTTACTATTACATAATAACTCACATTGATTGCTTATTAATAAAAGACACCATAACTCGGGGAACAGGGGTAATTTTCTGATGATGCATGTCGTGTATTTTGGAAGGACTTCTTATGGTACCGAGTTGTGGGTTCCAACCATGGGGAACCAAGGTAGTACTGGCTACCTATTCAGTTGTCAGTTTTCAGGGCGATGCCCAGATTACGGCGCCACATTAGTTGTCTTTTCGTGTGGGGTTGTGGTCTTCAGTTGTTAGAGCCTTGCGGCTTGTCCTGGTTCAGCGCCAGGGGTGTTAGACCGTGGTACCGGGCATGCACGGTACTCTTCTAAAACACATGCACTACATTGGCAGGCAGTTACATTAACGATAACTTCGTTTGATAAGTGGGAAAACGGTTGTGGTATGGGACACAGCTAAGTACTACATTAGTTAGGTTAATAATAACCAACCAGACTAGTGACATATGCTAGGTTACACATTCAGATATCAGTTGCTTATTTACAGTTATGATAGTTGACTTTTATCTTCATTCATGTTGTTATGCAGTTATCCTTCAGTTCAGCTGTTTATCATATTATTTAGTTATCTTTTGACTACAGTTTATCTTGTTATTATGTTGTGCACATTGTTTTTATGCACGAGCTTTCCCCTTTACACACACACTCACCAGGTCGCTTTCTGACGACCCTGATTTGCACGTCCAGATATTAGACGATTTGTTTCTATTGTTCAGGTGTTCGTTGAGATCGTACGCTTCGCGAATAGCTGGAGCTTCTCCCTATTCGATTCCGGTATTCTTATCTTTCTTGCCTTCATATTATTTCCTGATTCTCGTTATATCAGATTCAGTTGTTATTCCAGTTCTTTACTTATATGATATCATGCGTGGATGCTTATATGTGATATTGCAGTAATCATGATTTATTACAGTTAGATTTATAGCTTGTTTCGAGTTATTTAAGGCTTAGCGCGTATACGTGAGGGATTTTCCTTGCGTATATGCGTCGCCGACTCGTGTCGCGTCTCCGCTCCAGCGTATCTTGGGAAGCGGGCGTGACAGGGTTTTCTTGGTATCAGAGCCAAGTTTTTTGACTTGCGATCTTAATCTTTGACTTTTGTTTCGCAAGATAGACCTAGTTCTTACTGGTAACTTGAAATGAGCTATAGTTACACTGCAATATACATATGCTATGCATTATGATATTCAGTCCATTTGGAATTGGCCGTCCTTCCATTGGAAATCCTTATCTTTGATCTTTTGAAATCCTTGATCTCTACTATTCTTTTGAGTGATCTGGATTTTCATCTTTCTTCTCTTCCTCTTCCTCTATTCTATTCCTTGACTTTGTCTCTTGAGATTGGTTACTCCTTGCTGAAACGGTAGCAGAAATCAGAGTAGCGTAGCGGAAGCGTGGTGGATTTATGATGTGCAGAGAAGTGAGGTGAAGCTTGATTGTTTTCCTCCTTTGATTTTGAATTCTTTTTACCATTCCCTGCCCAATTGAATTTCGGGGACGAAATTTTTATAAGGTGGGTAGAATGTAATATCCCTAGTTAAAAATACTGTAATTTTTATTTTTCTAAAGTATTTACTTTGATTTACTGATTATTTTTTAATCAACTTAATTTATTACTTCCTCTTGTGATTATTATTATATTAAATATGCAAATTATTTTAAGATGGTAAATAGTTATTTGGCCATATATATTTAAATTGCCATATTTCTTATGAATATTTAAATTACATATTACTATTATTTCTATCATTGTTATTACTAATATTGATTAATATTATTGGTAGTGGATATTTCAATTATCATTTCATTATTAATTATTTTTATTATTATTATTAGAGTTATTATTATTAATAACATTATTGTTATTATTATGATGTATCAGTATTAATGTTTGTTAACTATTATTATTAGTATATGGTTATTAGCATTTTAATTATTATTAGTATTTATTACTATGGTTATTACTAATTAATATTATTATTGTTGTTATTACTATTCTTATTGTTATAATTTAATATTATTATTTGTTTTATCATTAGTAGTAGCATTATTTCTTATTCCCTTGTATCCTTGTTCCTACCCATCCATACCCAATAGCATACCCTTTATCCTATTACCCATTTAGATCCATACCCAAACCCGCTACCCGTTAACCCATAACCCATCCTATATAATCTTAACCTAAGCCTAATCATTAATCCCTAATCTAATCCCCCAATCCCTACGCACACAGCCGCCGCATGTACCAGGCCGGAGATCCCACCAAGGCACAGGCCTCCTTTTCCTGGCTCGCGCGCAACCTACGGCCACAGCACCACCCCGAGGCCACGGCAACCACGAGCACCCTCTTATTCTTCCCTTGTGTGCAAGCACAGCCGTGATCCACCATCCCTTGGACAGCGCCCAGCCTCCTCCTGCGGCAGACCCCCGCAGCCTTGGCTGGCCATTATCACCCGTCGGAGCGCGATCTCTTCTCTCCGGCAGTCCACGATCTCTCCGGCAACCCCCCTCCAACAGCACCACCCCTGTCCCCCCATGCCGTGTGTCATCACCTCCGGCGAGTCGCAACACCCCACCATAGCCAATCGTCCTTGGTAGCGCACCTCTGGCTGAGTGTTCCTCTTGCAACAGAGCCACATCTCCCATCTCCGTGTACGCAACAGCTCCCACTCGGCAGTGCAACCCCAGCTTTCCTTCTTGGCCAGCGTGAGATCCATGCCGTGAGTCTCCCTTTCCCCCATCTCTGTTTTCATGTGATAGGTTGTTTTAATTATTTATATATGTATGGGATTATTATGAGTGTGTTAATTTACTGTGTGTTGTGCATTAATAATAGATGTTAATAACATATATATGTGAGTAAGTGTGTGTACATTAATTCGTGTGTGTGTTGCGTACAATAATATGGGTGTGTGTATTAATTTCATGTAGGTTTATATGCTTGTGTGGGAGCCATTTTCCGTCGCTCCCTGGATCGCCGTGGATCACCGCAGGCGGGCACGAATGCACCCACGCCCTTCACGGTGAACTCCTCTATCCAATGACACCCTCCGTGGCCCGGACGCCTCCGTCAGAGCCTCCGTCGGTGCGCCGCAAATCGGCTCGAGGTTAGTGCTATATTTATTTGTGCGGGGGCATTAGTGTAATAATATGGAAGTTTATTAAATGTGTAAAAGGTAAAATTGTAAATATGGGAAGTATATATATGTGTGCATGGACATGGTGTGTGCGTGAGTGATTGTTGGTATGCATGCATGTGTATGCATGATGTATATGCATGGATGGGGGTGTGTATGTATATGCATGTGTCAGATTATTTCATGTGTGTGAGTATATAAGTATATATATGTATGTATATATGTACGTATATACATGGGTGTATACGTGTGTGTATGCATGTGTGTACATGTATATGTGTTATGTGCTATGTATATTATATGTATATATATATATATATATATATATATATATATATATTATATATAATATATATATAATATATATATATATAAGTGCATATATTTATATTAAAATGTGTAGATATTTATTTAAGTATGCATGTATGTTGGTGTATGCGTATACTTGTATACGTTATATATGCGGGTGTACGCGTAAGTTTATGGGTGTATATTATGGAGTGTATACGTGTACGAGGGTATGTTTGTATGAGTTCATATGTTTGGTTGCGTGTTGCAGTGTTTCGGATTCGTTTGGTGAGATCCGGACCATTGCAGGAGACCCGACCCGATTCGGATTCGTGCTCGTTGTGGACCCGATACAATGGCGATTCGAAGACCGATCCATGGGATGATCTGTAGATCAGTACTGGTTCGTGCAGTGAAGACCAGACGGCGATTCGGCTCCCAAACCGCGTCATTTCATGTGAGTGTTCGTTATTGTGTATTTACCATTGTCGGTATGCCTTACATGTTGCTCTTATCATTTCATGTGACTTCTGTTTGTATTTTACCAGTTTGATTACTTGTACAACTTCATGAGACATCTAGGATTGTTCACTTCTTTAATTACATAGTTGATAGGAGCTTGTATCGGTATCATTTCATGTGTTGGTAGTTTGTTGCTTTTGGTTTAGGCTTAATTTTGATGTACCTTAGACAGTGACTCATTTTAATTCCTGGTTAGTTGGCCAGTTCATATTTGAGGATAGATGACTTGTTTCATGTAGAGTACTTCTTAAGACTTGTTATTCTTTCATTTGGTAATAACTTAGGTGATGATTCATTCGAGTATTGACGATGGACTTTTTATGATGTTACTTTACTAAGAGATTGGATTACTTGATGCTTGGATCAGTATATGGACTTAGTTGGTAGGTTAGACTGAGATTTATGTTATTTATATTGGATATTGATCAGTATTTAGATGTGACTGATTTTGTTGGATTGTGACCAGAAGTGTGGATATCTTACCTTTGACATCGATGTGTGATATCATATTGGGTTTGGATTATTAGAAGTAAGAGTTCCTGAATGTATCAACTAATTATATCATATGAGTATGGATGAGTTGTTGGTATTGACTTGTAAGTGAATTATTCTACATTGCAGTTGTTAGAGGATGATTCCCTTACTTCGTTATGATTTCGATATCTGTTGACTTGTTGATCTCGAGGATATACCATGTGCTTCATATTAGTTATTGATTACTTCAATGAATAGAGATTGAGTTATTATGATAGTGACCTAGTCGGTATCGGTGATCTTGTACATCAGAGTTATCAGATAGCAGTCATCACTTATCAGTTATTGGTGAGATTATTTGTTGGTGATCATATGATGTATTTCTGAGTTTATAGGAGTTGTAGATATCTGTATTAGTTACCAGTTGTTAGTGACACTATTGTGTTAGTGGCTATATCTCCAGTATCTTATTCAGATGTCAGATATTAGTCTTCAGTTACTCAGTTGTCAGATATCAGTTGTCAGTTGTCAGATTATCAGCTAGTATTGACATCAGCAGTTGTTGGAGATATCAGTTACTATTACATAATAACTCACATTGATTGCTTATTAATAAAGACACCATAACCCGGGAACAGGGGTAATTGCCTGATGATGCATGTCGTGTATTTTGGAAGGACTTCTTATGGTACCGAGTTGTGGGTTCCAACCATGGGGAACCAAGGTAGTACTGGCTACCTATTCATTTGTCAGTTGTCAGGGTGATGCCCGGATTACGGCGCCACACTAGTTGTCTTTTCGTGTGGGCTGTGGTCTTCAGTTGTTAGAGCCTTGCGGCTTGTCCTGGTTCAGTGCCAGGGGTGTTAGACCGTGGTACCGGGCATGCACGGTACTCTTCCAAAACAAATGCACTACATTGCAGGCTGTTACATTAACGATAACTTTATTTGATAAGTGAGAAAACGGTGTGGTATGGGACACAGCTAAGTACTACATTAGTTAAGTTATAATAACCATCCAGACTAGTGATAATGCTAGGTTACACATTCAGATATCAGTTGCTTATTTACAGTTGTGATAGTTGACCTTTATCTTCATTCATGTTGTTATGAAGTTATCCTTCAGTTCAGCTGTTTATCATGTTATTTAGTTTCTTATGACTGCAGTTTATCTTGTTATTATGCTGTGCACATTGTTTTTATGCACGAGCTCTCCCCTTTACACACACTCATCAGGTCGATTTTCTGATGACCCTGGATTTGCACGTCCAGATATTGGACGCTTTGTTTCTATTGTTCAGGTGTTCGTTGAGACCGTACGCTTCGCGAATAGCTGGAGCTTCTCCCTATTCGATTCCGCTATTCTTATCTTTCTTGCCTTCATATTATTTCCTGATTCTCGTTATATCAGATTCAGTTGTTATTCAGTTCTTTACTTATATGATATCATGCGTGGATGCTTATATGTGATATTGCAGTAATCATGATTTATTACAGTTAGATTTATAGCTTGTTTCGAGTTATTAAGGCTCAGCGCGTATACGTGAGGGATTTCCTTGCGTATATGCGTCGCCGACTCGTGTCGCGTCTCCGCTCCAGCGTATTTTGGGAAGCGGGGCGTGACATAAAATGTTAGAATTTTTGAAAATGCATTTTGAAAAGAAAACAAATATTTGAAATATTTTGGAAGAATTAAGCAATCTATAAGTCTTTGGATTATCAAAACTATTCATTCTTAACTTAGTCTTTAATCAAAAACTTGTTATCAATCAAGGTAAGGAGTTAAAATATATTTCTCATCTAATCTATTATTTTACCCTAAGTTATATGCATCTTTGTGACATGAATATTTTGTTTAAGTGTTCTTCAATCCTAACTCTTATCCTTATCATTATTAAATTTTTTTCATTTATGGTGGTAATATCTTCTTAGCTTTATTAGGCTTTCTAATTCACCCATATAACTGAAAATACACCTAGAAGGGGGTGAATAGGTGTACTATCTAATCTAATGCATATGATGTAGAATTAAAAACTATTTTGCAAACTAAAGCTATTAAGCTAACATTAAAATTATAACACAAGAGTGTAGCCGAATTTCCGATAAAGGGCTCTGGACTAACTCCTCAAGATTCCTCTAGATTAAGAGTTGAGTGCCACTATGGCGCTCTGGTTGAATGCAAGTTTGAGCAACAATCCCAAGCATATATCAATTAAGCACAAGATATATCAAGCATACAAGAGATAAATAAGGTAAGCATGCAAGATATAAAACACAAGTGAGAGAGAGCAATTGTAAACATGGGAGAATTGTTTCGAGGTTCGAGCACCCTTGCTCTACGTCCCCGCCTTCAACACAATGAAGGATTTCCACTAGAATCGATCCTGCAAGAATCACTCGGGGCTGCAACACCTACAACGAGTTCACACTAGAGCTCTTCGACCTGCAATCCCTCACTTGTTCCGCTAGAACAACACATGCATGAACACTAGCTGGCCGAGGCCGCACCTCTACACTGAGATCCCACAAGAACACGTCACAACATGAACCCGCAAGTTCGCCTCCTCAAATACAAAGATGAACACTTGGTGATCTCTTGATCACCACAAATACTCTCACAACAAAGATCCCTAGAGAATTGATATAGCAATGAAAATCTCAAGTTGGTGTGAGAAAAATAAGATAGAGTTATGGTGAAAAACTCAAAAAATCTCTTTGAAAAACACTCTTGAAAACTCTTTTCTTGATATGGAGATATTAGCCCTAAAACAAGTGGAGAAAAACTCTAAGAGAGATGAGAAAAACTTGCTTTGAAACCCTCTTCAATCTTTTATAAAACAACCCAAAACAACCCCTTTATAGAGACTTCAAAAATATAGCTGTTGGGTCAAACAGCAAGTCAGAATGATGCCTGCCAGTCGACCGGCCAACGGTCATATTTTTGACTGTTGGGGCCTGCCGGTTGACCGCCCGATCGACCGCGCCCTGGGCATGACCTGTTGGTCGACCGCCTGGTCGACCGGGGCCAGATCCAGAGAATGAACTCTCTAGATTAGTCGACCGCCTGGTCGACCGACCCTTAAACCAAAGGGTTGTGCACGTTTCTGTGCACATCGGGCGACCACCCGGTTAACCGACTTCTGTCTCGGTCGACTGCCAGAAGGCCAGATCTGAATTTTTTGAGATAAAAACTTAGTCATGTAAACTCCTATAAAATCCATAAAATCATATAAAATCTACAAAATTAAGTTCATTGAGATACTTTGAAGAACAAATATATGTGATCAAAAATCAACACATATTACAAACGTTTTGAACTATTTTTGTGATATAGAAATTTAGCCTTAAATAAAAACCCGTATTTTTCAAAACAATCTTCAAATTGAAAAACGATTTTTCAAAAACTTCTTCAAATACAAAAACAAGATATTTTAAACACTTTTGAAGCTTACTGTGTATGGATATGATCCAATACACATATAAGACGAAATATCTATATTTTTAACAATAAGCTCTAAAATAAGTTTTGATAAATACAAAACTTAAACATATGATATAGAATCACCAAATAAGTTTTCTAAACATTTGAACCAACAATGTGTATGGACGAAATCCATAGCACATATAAACCATATAAACTTGCTTTGATGAAATCTAATCATGAAACATAAGAACGTATACTTTGAAGCTCAAAATCAAATGGTATTTTTTAAAATCAAAACTATTTTATGAAAACATATATAAATTTTCTGTGTGTGTATATGAGCTTGAGCAATCCACGACTAATCTATCCTTTACATTCTTAACACTTACAAACATGACACAAGTCTTCACGAAAATCTTCTTTTGAAAATCTTTTTCTCCTTCTTGACTTGGTCCAAACCTTGATCCATGAGCTAGATTCCTCTTGAGTACTTGATGCGATCTTGATGAGCAAGCTCTTGAATCAACACGTGCTAACTTCAAAACTTGACTTCGAATCTTTTGTTGAAGCTAAGCACCAACTAAGATATTGATCAAATATCTGAAACTATATAAACACAAGATTATTAGTACTATAAATACATGAGCTAATCATCATCAAAACTAGAGTGATGGACCTTTGGGTCAACAATCTCCCCCTTTTTGATGATGACAAAACTCATGGAGTTATATATGCATGGATTAAAGTTAAGCTTTATAGAAGCTCCCCCTTAACTCATGCATAGCAATTAACAAATAAATATTCAATAAAATGCACATAAAGTAAACACAACATATATGCATAAACAATAAATATTAAACATGCATATAAGCTCTCTAAATTCTTCTCCCTTTTTGTCAATTCATCAACAAAGGGGCGAAGACAAACAAACAATAAAGATGTATATGCGATATACATTCATGAAGAGGAGAGACGTAAAGCTAGCTCCCCCCTACATACATGAATTACATGGAGAAGGGATGATTAGACCCTAACCCACAAAAAGCATAATATACACTGTATAAGCGGAGATGTTAAGCTCCCCCTATACACGTGTATCACATAAAGAAGAGTCAAGCTCTACTATATGTGAAATACACTTAACATGAAAATATATATATATATATATATATATATATATATATATATATATATATATATAGAGAGAGAGAGAGAGAGAGAGAGATGTTAAGCTCCCTTACATATAGGCAATACATATCAAAACATTTTAAAACCATTTTTTAAAACAAATCATTGAAATTTCTTTAAGCTAACAAAATAAATTTTTATACCAATGAAATCAAATTTTAGTTGACAAAACAAAAATTGGTACCATTTGTCGAATTTTTTTTTAAGATACCAATAGTAAATTTTGATGCCAATTGAAGGTGAAACATGAGTACATTATGATACCAAATAAATATCAATTGAAATCAATGTATAAGCTTGTAAAAATATCAATTAATATTTAGAATAAAATCAAGCTAACATAAGCATAATTTGTGCTTTAAGAGTATAAAGATATTGTAAAACAAGCATAATCAAATCATATATATGTATGTATGAAAAAAATACCAATTGAAATTAATACTAATTGAAATTTGAAGCATACATATATAAGAAACAACTATGAGTATACAAAAATGAAATAACATGAAGATCATTTGTATAACTCATACCTACTACCCTATTCATGCACATGATAAAAGATATTCAATAAGGGATACAAGACATGGTCGCCCATCCAACCACCTTTTGAAGGTAGGAGTTTTCAAAAATAAGAGTTTGAAAATAATTATAGATTGAAAATACTACCAAGTGAAGAATAAATAAATAACTAGTTTAAAGTAATTTTTGAAAAACTAGTTAAAGATTCTTCAAAATATGAAACCAAATCATATATTCCATGAAGCATTGCTAAGTACACAAAAATTGTCACTCAAGATCAATAAAGCTCATATAAATCTCATGAAAAAAAAAGTCATGAGTAAATAAAATAATGTGAGTGCACAAGAACTATGTGAATTGCATATTCATGAAAATAATCAATAAGGTTCAAGACAAACATGAAATTCTTTTATCAAAACATGAAAATCATCAAAACAAAATTTTCATCAAAACTAAACAAGCATCAAGGTATATGTATGTTTTATCGAAGCTAAAAATATACATACACATCACAAACATAGATGAGTTCATAATAGAATTTTGCATGAAAGCAAGTGACAAGGGTATACATGTA
Source organism: Agave tequilana (assembly GCA_038442645.1). Lineage (NCBI taxonomy): Eukaryota > Viridiplantae > Streptophyta > Magnoliopsida > Asparagales > Asparagaceae > Agave > Agave tequilana. The sequence continues at coordinate 83,186 of JAVJIF010009012.1, read as the reverse complement.
TATTTATTAGTTTTAGCAAAAATAACAATACATGAAGCAAAACATGTACAAAAATAGGAAAAATAAGTGTAAATGAAAGAATCATCAAAACTAGCTTATACATGAATGTGTAATGAGTACAAATGAGCAATGAAGTACAAACATATAATAATCAAGTGTAGATCACTACTTATATAAGGATATACACAAATTTTAACGAAAAGTTCCATCTAAACATGTAATCAAACATGAAGTGCAAAAACATTAACAAGCATGATCATTAGGGAAAATGCACATGCTTTAAAGGTAGGATATACATAATAGCTAAATTATAATGAGAACACAAAATATAAATACATATAACCATGGGTATATCTCAAATACTACAAATGTATATAGTCTAATAGACATTGCAATTAAGCATAATGAACATGAAAAACTAAAACATGTTAAAAATCAGTCAATGAGAGCATGTAATAAAAATTAGAGTTAGAGATAGTTACCAAAACCAATAGGGCTAATCTCTAGGTCTCCAAACCATGGTGGTCCTTCTACCAAACTTCCCTTGAAGGTGATGCATCCAATGTAGTATCCGTCAAGCTCAAACGCATCCACCACCAAGGCACCATACCTTTCACGTCATGTGAGAGCCCACGCCTATATCAAACACAAGAGGTGGGGATTTTGGTACCCATTTCTTTTTGAGTCCACGAGGGTTAGAAACAAATGGAACCCAAACATTATTATATGCAAAAATTTATAGAATTTAATCTATCAAAGCAAAATCTTGCAAGATGGCCTTTGCGGCCACCTGTGTACATTTATACACTCTAGTATGCATATGAGTGGTGTGAGAGTGAGCATGGAGTGCATATGTATGCCATGAGGTTGTGTATGAACATATAGAATTTGTTTCTTACGAAACATGGATTCTAATCTATTATGATTAAATGTACAATTGCTCAAATTTGAGCTTAAATAATCAATTCTCTTTTTCAAAACATGAATCTCATTTTTATCAAAAGAGGATACAATATTATTAGCATGAGAGACATGGTAAGAATGAGAATCAACATCTTTTTCTTTTTAGAAATGTTTTCTTTTTCTTTTAAAATAATTTTCCTTTTCAAAGAGTTTTTTCATCTAGATAAATTCTTTTTCTTTTACCACCAAAATAATTTTATTTTTCAATGAATTATTTCCTTCACAAATGTCATTTAATTTTGAAGACAAGAAAATATTCTCTTTTTTCAAAAATTCATTTTCTTTTAAAACACATTCAAATTTATTTTTAAAAGAATCTTTTTCTTTCTTCAACAATTCATATTTTTCAAGAAGTTTTTTACAAAAAGATGCAAGCACATCGTAAGGCATGTCAATATTTTCTTCTAACTCGGATTCGGAATTTATCTCAAGAAGGTTATCCCCTTGGACCATGTAGCATATGTTGGAAGCATCACTTCCATCATCCGAGTCACTACCCATATAGTATTGCTTTTGTTCGCCAAGAGAAACAAGTGTGTTTCATACTACAAAAGCCGAATCAAAGTTAGAAACTCTAGATAAATATTCATCATTTAGGGTAGATTTTAAAGCATGGATGGCTTTTGTGTTAGCCTCTAGATGTTTGCCATTTAAACAATATGAATTTTTAATAGTGGCAAGATAAACATGAATTCATAGGGCTTTGAGGTACATTGTCATCTTAACTTTTCAAGTTTGGATGTTAATAATATCATACATGGGAGGTGTCATGAAATCCATATGTGTGTGTAAACAAATATTGTGATTAGCTAAAATGAGGATCTTTAACTCAAGGTTGTTGACCCAAATCAAGAGCACCAAGCTCTCATACCAATTGAAAATACACCTAGAGGGGGGGTGAATAGGTGTATTAGCTACTAATGCAAATGATGCGAAATTAAAAACTATTTATGCAAACTAAAGCTATTAAGCTAACACATAACGTATAACACAAGAGCGTAGCCAAATTCTCGATGAAGGGCTCTGGACTATCTCCTCAAGATTCCTCTAGATTAAGAGTTGAGGTGCCACTATGACTCTCTTGATTGAATACAAGTGTGAGCAAACATGACACATATAAATTTTGTGCGTGTATATATGAGCTTGAGCAATCCATAACTAATCTATCATTATATTTTTATCTAAAAACAAATCTTAACACTTGCAAACATGACACAAGTCTTCACGAAAATCTTCTTTTGAAAATCTTTTCTCCTTCCTGACTTGGTCCAAACCTTGATCCATGAGCTAGACTTCTCTTGAGTACTTGATGTAATCTTGATGCACGAGCTCTTGAATCAACACGTGCTAGTTTCAAAACTTGACTTCAAATCTTTGTTGAAGCTAAACACCGACTAAGATCTTGATCAAATATCTGAAACTATATGAAACAAGATCATTAGTACTATAACTACATGAGTTAATCATCATCAAAACTAAAGTGATGGGCCTTTGGGCCAACAGTAACAAGCCTTAGTCGGTGACTTCCAAGCCGGAAGATTTTAGGGCACCGGGTGTGAAAACACTCCAAGGATCTAGGACTCGAGCAAATAAGGCCACAAAGCTAAGGACTTTTATTTATATGAACCACTTTTAGGCGTGAATACTCTCATACTTTATGAGGCAAAATACCCAGCTTATTCAGAGGATTTTTTTGTGCAATATTTTTTTATAAGGTATAAGAATCTTTGTTTTAGAACCCTAAGTGTGTAAGTGTATAAAGTATGCATATTTCATCAAGGCAAAAATCAAGACAATTACTTTTTCAATCTTTTTTCCTAGCCTCAAAATCAAACAAATTTCATTTTGACCAAGTATAAGAAATCCTAATCATGATCCTCTTATTCCTTAAAATTAACTTAATTTCTTAAAATATAAGTCAAAGTATTACTTTCATTTTCAAAAAGTTTTTAAAGAAAGGATTTTTTTATTTATAGTAAAGTTAGTATGTTAGTAAACCTTCCCCCACACTTTACTCATGCCTTGTCCTCAATGTATGAATGAAATGCAATAATACATGAAAAAGGAGAAAGGGAAGGAAAATTGTCACCTTAAGGTGGTAGTTTTGATGGTGGTCTCATTGGGCCAAGCGTTTCTAACCAATATAGATATTGTAGATTTTCATAGAACCTACATTTTTGACCTCTTTCTTATTAGCATTTTTATTCTCCCTAATATGAATAGGATCACGCAAAATCCTTACATGAAATTTTTTTCGGTTATATGACCAATCTTGGGATATCATCACGGAGTCATATTGATCTAAACCTTGGTCCAACAATGGAATGTGATTTTGTGAAATGGATAATTTGGGCTCAACAATGAAGTGAATGGGAACCGATACTGACTCGGGAATAAAACTCAAATCAAGTTTATATTCGAGAGTCGAAGTTAGTTCATGAGTTTGGTTCAAATCATAGAATTAATTTCACATTCATTTCTCAATAATGGAATGTGTCTATTCAAAATAAGTGGTTCATGTTCAAGCTCTATAGGGATAGGAATTAGTATTGACTTTAGAATTCGGTCCAAATCAGGTAAGGATACCGGAGTCAGTAAAGATTCGAAAAGTGGAAATAAATCACAACATTGAAAATTTGTGTCACATTCATCTTCAAGTTCAATCTCACTGAAATAAAAACTTACCAATTTATCAATAGGTTGATATTGGTTAAGTTCAATGTTTGTGGTGAAATTGAATCTTAGTTAAAATCTCCAAGATACCATGATTTTTTGTCAATATGGATAGGAGAATTAGGAATGGTCGAAGATGTTTTAGGTAGAGTTTTCTCATTCCTATCATTAATTGTGCTGACCAAATGACTCATTTTTGCTTCTAGCCCATTGAAAGATTGGTAACATTATTTCTAGAGTGAATCAAGTCTTCTGTGCTTTTTTCTAAGTCAATAGATTCTTCTTACTGTGATTTGACTTAAAATTAGAGTAAAGATCTTGGATTTGGGAATTGTTTGGGAGCATTGAGTTCAATTGAATTTGCACTTGTCGTGTGGACTAAAAGAAGGCTTCAAAAGTCTTTTCTGAAGAAGATTTTTCTTCTATAGTTTGGTCTTGGTATAGAGTATATGAAGTTGTTTGTTGGTGACGTTGTTGATATCGAGACTCGGGGGTTGTATCCCTACTTACTCGGTGAAGAGTGATGATTCTTGTTCATAATACTAGAATTGGGGGCATATATTAATTCGGATAAGACCAATCTGGCATACTTGGTTGGTTAAAGTTATGTAACACAAGATTGGTAATATCTGAATTCAAAGAGGTTGGGGTGAAGTATGGATTACTATATGCATTGAAAAAATTATAATTGTAATCCTTATCACAAAGATATCAAAAACAAAAACAACCAAATAAACAAACAAAAGAAAGAAAAATCTAGCCTAAGTTAGGGTAGAGCTTAGACCTAGACGACTCCTAACTGTTGATTATCCATAGGAGGTATATTGCAGAACCTGACCATAAGTTAATCGGCCAGGTAAGGGCAAGACAAGTGGGAGGTATCCATGCCTAAGCAACGGGCTTAATTATACCAAACCACCAGCCTTCGGGGTTTCGCTCCTCAATTCCCAACCTTCGATACCGATTTGGCAAGAGTCAACTTCTAGCAACTTTCCCCTAGGACAATCCCGATTTAAGTCCGAGATGTTCCTAAGGCCAACGTCTACTCAATTTTTAGTTAGGTTAGGTTAGTGAGTGAGGAGATGGTTTATGGGCTAAGGGAGGGTAATGACTTCCCCACCTTATCTTATTTAAAGATATGCCCTTAATCTTTTTAGTGTAGTGTACAAGTATAAAGCAAAAGGTAACACTCAAGCAATATGAATCATTCAAAATATGTTTCCTAAACTATATGCAATGCTACATACCTTTGCTCCAGCACTCTTCAACAATAATGTAAAAGGTAAACGAATTAGACACGTGCCCTGAGATGCAACTGTATAAATATTTTATTTAGTCATTATAAAGCAACCACGTTACTGTTGAGGTTAGAAACATGTACAGAGTGAGTTAAACAGATAAACTAATAGCTGCAGAGAGCTAATCTCTGAAAATCAAGCAACCTGCAAGAAACTATAGTTAGCAGTTCACCACAGTTGTGGGTTCTGATGCTTTGCCTTCTTGGACAGAGGCACAGAGTAGCAATATATCCACTGTAGCTCTTAATTTTTTGAAATTATCCCCTGTACACAAAAATAGAGAAGAAAAAGAGATTAATTCATTAAAGTAAATCAAAAAGAAAGAATACTTACTGTCCCTCCACGGCAACGGCGCCAAAATTTTGATCGAGCCAAATCTGCACAGGAAAATACAAACTTTAGGATCAGTGCTAGGTCCTCAATTCCACCGTGCAGCCTAGGGCTAACGAATCGTGCGTGATCCACGAGGAGGGACATTGATGGAAGCTTTAAATAAGTTTCTTCTTTTAATTAACTAAAACAAATTTACGAGTTCTCTTCTTAGTTTTAAAAAGAAAATAAAAATAGTTATGATAATCTAAGTTAAAGGAAAATCCAAGAGAAAGAAGAAGATGGAACTGGTATTTTGATTACTAAATTAAAAAGAAGAAATCAAATAAGAAAAGAAGGAACATACCCTGGAGTAATTAAATGAAAGCAAACGATCAATTAAGTTGAGAAACGATGAAGAGAAGTGGGATAGTTTCATTGGCTGTTACTTTCAATATAACCATCTTTAAGGAAGATTATATCTAGTGTCACTCTAAAGATGATTCCTCCTCTCTTTTCTTCATGAAACTCTCCCTAATCTAAGCTAATAAAGGAGGCTGGTTAAAAAGAAAGCATAAAGGAAGCAAAAAAATAAATAAATAGAGCAATTAAAGCCAGTAGAATAAAAAAAGAAAAACTAAAGAAAAAAATAGAAAAACCTTTATTGATGTTGTCACAGTCAATTACAAGAGCTCCTTCTTCCCCATAACATAACTCTCAAACTAAATCCTAGAAATTACACTTGAATTGGAAGAGAGAACCAAAGAAACTATAATCTTTGATCTCTTCTTTGAGATGTCCTTTCTCCTTGCTCTACCTCTCTATTTATAGTAAAAGTAGTGGATAGACTCCTGGTAGAAGTTGTGCACCCATCAAGAGATATATCTTCAGCATCTGAATTTGAACTTTGGATATTACGATAATATCCTATCTCTTGACTAGGGGAGCAAGCTATTTCTGAATTTGAATCCTCCCCTTGATCGGAGCGGAACAAGCACTTGAAGATGTTTGTTTTATGAAATCAATGTAAAAGCAAGCGTGCTAATGTTCCCTCGATACTTCCGTTATAGCATTGGCTCAACAGGTCGAATCCACAGGGACGAGAGGCAATAGAAGCATTAACAGTTCTTGTTCACGTGTTATGTTAACAATTCTTCTTTGTTAAAAGAATGAAAAAGAAAATAAAAGAAAAGAAATCCAAAAGTGATAGGTGAGAAGGAGATGAAGATGGCGATGTGAAAACAAAAGAGAAATGGTTTTGAAAACTAAAAGAAGACGAAACAAAGATGAACTAAGAAGTTGGTGAAAACAATGAACAAATAATAAAAGAGTTTGAAATTGATTTTTAAAATAATAATAGACATCTGTTGTTTGTTACAGTTGTTTTACTTGTCTTGTACCTGTACTCTTATCCTTGCTATCGTTATTCAGTTGCTTATATTATCATGTTATTTTATTATCTTATATCTGCAGTTATTCTTGTTACTGCTTTATGCACCCTGTTTATATGCACGAGCTTTTCCCTTTACACACACACACTCACCAGGTCGCGTTCTGACGACCCTGAATTTGCACGTCCAGATATTGGACGCTTGTCCTATTGTGTAGGTGTTCGATGAGACTGTACGACTTGCGAGGAACCGGACTCTCTCTCTTTTGATTCTGGTATTCCTTCCTTTCTTTATTCCTGTTATTATTCTTTGATTCCTATATATCACCGTTGGCTTCTATTCTGTTCCTTATTTCATTCCAAATCATGTGTAGTCTTTATATGTATTATTGCAGTGATCCTTGATTATTATGCTTTAGATTTATAGCTTGTTCAAGTTACTTTAGGCTTAGCGCATATACGTGAGGTATTTTCCTTGCGTATATGCGTCGCCGACTCGTGTCGCGTCTCCGCTCCAGTGTATTTTGGGAAGCGGGGCGTGACAGGGTTTTCTTGGTATCAGAGCCAGGTTCGACATAAAACGGACTTGATTCTTACCATTTACCTGAGACAAGTTACATTTACACTGCAATATACATATATTATCCATACGATGATATTGACTCTATTTGGAATTGATCGTTCTCTCTTTTGGAATCCATCTCTTGAATCTTTTGATTTTCCTAATTCCAATTCTAGAGTAATATGGGTTCCATCTTGATTCCATCTTCTTTCTGATTTTATTTTCCCTGATTTTGCCCCTGTGTTTGATCACTTCATTTTAAAGCCGGTAGTAGAGATCAGAGCGCACAGCAGAAGCGAGTGGACCCTTGACGTATTCAGAAGCGGCGTGTCAGTTTGTTTGTTTTCTCCCTTGATTCAGTTTTTTTTATCATTCCCCGCTTTATTGAAATTTCGAGGACGAAATTTTTATTAAGGTGGGAAGAATGTAATATCCCTAATCTAAACTACTGTATTTTTATTTTTCTAAAGTATTTATTTTGATTTACTGATTATTTTTTTTAATCAACTTAATTTATTATTTTCTCTTGTGATTATATTACTATTATTAAATATGAATTTATTTTTAAGATAGTAAATGACATTTTGGCTTTATATACTATTATCTTTATTTTTATTAATACTTTAATTATTACTATTCGTGTTATTATTATTAATATTGTTAGTGGTTATTAATTATTAATAGTGTTACTAATATTATCATTATTATTATTTTTGAATGGTCAATTATTAAGATTATTATTATTAGTGTTATTATTATTTTATTTAATTATGAGTATAAGTATTAGTAGTATTAGTAATTGTTAATTGATATTAGTATTCATGCTAGTACTAATCATTGTTGATATTGTGTTTTCTTTCATTAGCCTCCTATTCCTTTACCCATTATATATCCATTACCCTTTACCCATTTACCATTTGGAGTCTAACCCGCAACCGTTGTCACAAACCCAAACCCATTAGATTATACTCCCAACCCATTTGGATCCTACCCGTTAACCCATACCCAAACTCAACCCATTATCTGATCAGATCCTAACAACCAAATCCAAATCAGATTCTATATCCTACAAATCCTAACTACTTGATCTAAACCCTAACCTAAACAAATCCCTAATCTCCATCTTAATTCCTCTAATCATAACACAGCCGACCCCCCTCTCCAGGCCAGACCGCCTCTCCCTTGGACAGCCGCCCAGACATCCTCCATGGCCGCCCAGACCTCCTCCAGAAGCCCAGCAGCCGCCTCCTCCTTCTCCCAAACGCCCAGATCCCAGCAGCTCTCCCCCTGCAGCCGTGATCTCCACCAGCAGAGGTAGTAGCACCCGGATCCTCTCCTCCCTCCTGTGCGCAGCCCAGGCCGGCGATAGCCTGCAGCAACTCCAGCACAGCAGGCCGCGCAGCCCCTTGTTGCGTCCCCTGGGCAACAGCAGCCAACAGGGCATGGCAGCAGGCCCTGCAGTCCAGCAGCGGCATCAGCAGCACAGCAGGCCAGATCCTCTTCTTGCCGTGTGTCTTCTCCAGGCAATCCAGCAGCGAGCAGCTCCCTCCCAGATCCAGCAGAACCATCAGCCGCAATAGCAGCACCTGAACATGGCCGCTCGCTCTCTCCTCAACAACAGCAACAGCGACACGGCAGCACCATCAACTGCAGACCAGCGCCCCACCTCCATGTGCACCAGGACAGCCACCCGAGTCCTCCACCATTGGCCGAGCTCCCTACTTCCATTGGCTGTGAGTGTTTCTCTCTCCCTCTCTCTTTATTCTTTAAGTGATCATAGATATGTTGTATATGTGATGTAACATTTGTTGTGTTATATGATTATGCGTGTGGAGATCGTTAAGCATGGTTGTGGATTGTCATCCCCTTTATTTTACCATGAAGGAATGCAAGGGGATATGTTAGGTGTATATATCTTTTATGTTGGAGCCCTATGTATACCATATGGGTGTTTGGTTCATTAGTGTAGACAATGTAGGTTGGAGGGTACGAGTGTATTAAAGAGAATATGGGAAGAAGAGTGGAGTATCTCAGAATTTAAGTGCCCAGGCAGAGGCTGATTAGTCGACTAATACCTGTTATTAGTCGACTAATAGCTTTGTTAGTCGACTAATAGCTTTGTTAGTCGACTAACATCTCCACCCTAGTCGACTAATTTAGCTTCCAGGAAACTATTGACTCTCTGTTTGTCCATTTTACACTCTGTTAGTCGACTTGACATCTTTAGTTGTCGACTAATAGTCTTAGTAGTCGACTACTCCCTTCCCTATAGTCGACTAATGGGTTGACCTGGAACTGTGTAACTCTCTGTTTCTCTGTCAGTCGACTTGCCTCCTTGTGTAGTCGACTTGGCCCTTGTGTAGTCGACTTGGTCCACTTTGTTAGTCGACTAACCCTCCCTCTAGTCGACTACTCATCTCCCCTAGTCGACTAATGCCTGCCTGACTGCTGTGTATAGTTTCTTTTAGATTGTAGACCTTACCTTTGAGTTATGTATTGACTATAGATGGTTGAATATGATTCCGAGGAATGGATATTGGTTGGAATGACTTGTCATGATGGGTCTTATATGCATGTATCGGATATGTTGCCAAGTGTTGGGCTCTGATGTTTGACCTTGATAGAAATGGGAACTCTTGAGGACTTGGGAATCAAATTAGATTGATAGAGTGTGAGAACTAAACCATGATTATTGATATATGTTGGAACGACAGTTTATTGTATTAGATTGCTCGATGTGAATTGATACATGACGATCATGTGACTATTGAAATTATGAGTTGGTTGTAATGACTTGGATTCATAGTTGAGTATTTGAGGACATATTAGATATGACTGAATTAGTTGGGTTGTAATTTAGATTGATCTTGAGTTAGAGGTTAACCAGAATTTATATTCTTTATATTAGGGCCTTATCTGTATTAAGATGAGATTGACGTAGTTGGTTTATAGTTGTGACCATTTGGGATTTGTTTAGATGATATGTTGTTGATGTTGAGTACCAAGAATAGATATTCTAGACCATATGTTGTTTGAGGATGTTTCATCTGTAGTTATGATTATGGAGTATGTTGACTTGTTGATATTGAGGACATACCGTGTGCTTCATGTATAGTGACTGATCAATTCAGTTATGGAGATAGAGTTATTATGAGAGTGATTTCATTGATATCGGTGATCATATTATATGTTCGGAGTTTTATGGCAAGCTATTGAGATTCGGATATACCAGTGATTTAGAGGATGGATATGTCGATGACTTTGAGGATCTGAGTTGATTATATACATTGTCCAGGTTATTCTATTCATGACAGTAGGTCATTACTCATCTTAGATATCTTGATTAACTGGGAAACCTGACTGATTATAGTTGGTATCTACTTGATAACTATCATGTCCATGTTACCATTAATTGCTGGGAAGCATATTATTACACGGTAACAACACCCGCATGTTATACTTGTTATATATTCCTGTTATACCGGTATCCTGTTCCTTGATATTTTATACTCCTGTTATACCGGTACCCTGACTTTCACATGTTGATATTGTTACCGTGGGTACCACTGAGTTATCCCAGTGATTTAAGTAACATGCACATTAAATAATCTTGATAAACTAAAACATGATAACAAACAACTTACACTGGGATTAGGGAGATTGATGGAGGAGACAGCGTCCGTATTTTGGGTGGACCTAGGATTTAGGTTCCGCAGCCGAAAGAGGGTTCCACTGCAGGGTTCCCGTGGGGTGACTGACACCCCGTCCTGTTCCTGTTATACATGTTATACATGTACCTGTTCCTGTTTACATGTTCCTGACTACCTTGCGGTAGGTCCTAGTTCAGCGCCAGGAGTCTGGGCCGTGGTCCCGAGTATGCACGGGACCCACCTAAAGCATGGACAATGTCTCCAACCGATCAGTTTCAATAACTGAGGACATCGATTGGCATGTGTGGTAGGCGTAGTATGGGATGCGTCTATTACATGTGACAATTGGTGTTCGCTGACATAATTAATAATAAACTGTTGATGTATTGTGACTGACTGTAATCACCTGATTGTATATTTATATATATCATTATGATAGACACATGATTGTAACTAGGACCAGATTATGTACTAGGTTAGTGATACTGCTAGGATTTACACCTAGACATCTGTTGTTTGTTACAGTTGTTTTACTTGTCTTGTACCTGTACTCTTATCCTTGCTATCGTTATTCAGTTGCTTATATTATCATGTTATTTTATTATCTTATATCTGCAGTTATTCTTGTTACTGCTTTATGCACCCTGTTTATATGCACGAGCTTTTCCCTTTACACACACACTCACCAGGTCGCGTTCTGACGACCCTGGATTTGCACGTCCAGATATTGGACGCTTGTCCTATTGTGCAGGTGTTCGATGAGACTGTACGACTTGCGAGGAACCGGACTCTCTCTCTTTGGATTCTGGTATTCCTTCCTTTCTTTATTCCTACTATTATTCTTTGATTCCTGTATATCACCCTTGGCTTCTATTCTGTTCCTTATTTCATTCCAGATCATGTGTAGTCTTTATATGTATTATTGCAGTGATCCTTGATTATTATGCTTTAGATTTATAGCTTGTTCAGGTTACTTTAGGCTTAGCGCGTATACGTGAGGTATTTTCCTTGCGTATATGCGTCGCCGACTCGTGTCGCGTCTCCGCTCCAGTGTATTTTGGGAAGCGGGGCGTGACAAAATGTAAAGGATAGAATAGTTGGTGGATTGCTCAAGTATATATCACACACACACTCTTGATTTAGTTGTCTTTTCATAAAAGAATTTTCAGATTTAGAAAAGACTTTCATTTTGAAAATACTACTTTGGTTTTTTGATGTTTCTCATGTACATGTCTTTTGAAACTAAAAACCATGTTTAAATGCTTAATGTCAAAAACATAGATATCTTATTTGTGTAGTGGATCATATCCATACACACTATGCTTTAATGAATTCAAAATATCTTGTTTTTGTATCATGAAGAAGTTTGGAAAACAAGTTTTAGAAAAATACAAGTTTTCAATTGAGCCAATATTTCCATATTACAAAAATAGTCCAAATCTTTTATAACATGTCTTGATTTTATGCAAGCATGTTTGTTTATCAAAGTATATTGGTAAAACTATTTTTGTAGATTTTTTAAGTATTTATGGGATTTTATTTCAATCAAAAAGACCAAGTTTTTATCCCAAATTTTCTGTTCCAGGCTTCAGCCAAGTCGACTAGTCGACCTACCAAGTCGATTAGGGCTGAAGTCGGTCGACCGGCTCGGTCGACCGACGTGCACAGACGTGCACGCCTTGACCTGGCAGATGGCCGGTCTACCGACCCAGTCGACCGGAACTAAGAGCAGTGCTCTCTGTTCTTTCCGGTCGACCGGGCGGTCGACCGGAGGCTCCAACGGTCGGATTTTTGACCATTGGCGATCGACCGGACGGTCGACCGACAGGCCTGACAGACCCCAACGGCTAGTTTTTCTAGCTCTATAAATTTGGGGGTTTGGGCATTGTTTTTCACCAAGATTTCTAGTGGACCTTGAGCCAGTTTTTCCCACTCCTTTTAAAGAGTTTTCTCCACATATTTGAGAGCAAATACTTCCAACCTAAAGGGAAGATTTTATCAAGAGTGTTAAAGTGAATTTCTTGAGTTTTCCTCCACCACTCTCATCCTTGTTTTTCTCACACCACACTTGAGCTATCCATTGATTATTCATCCTATAGGTGTGTTGTAGTGAGATTGTTTTTAGGTGATCAAAATGTTGTGATCACCAAAGACTTTTCTTTGTTCCTTTGAGGAGGCGGGCAAGTGTGCTCGCGGTGGTTTAGATTTCGGTTGTGAACTCTTGGTTCGAGATGCGGCCTCGGTAAGCTTGTGGGGCTTGCGTGTGTACGGGACTAGGGAGTCCGAGGGCTTGTAGGTGTTGCGGCACCGGGAGAGATCCATTGGGATCTTGCATAGTGGAAATCCTTCGTGTGTCGAAGGCGGGGATGTAGAGCAAGTGTGCTCGAACCTCGAAACAAACCCTTTGTGTTTGCGATTGCTCACTCTCTCTCCTTGTCTCTTGTCTATATCTTGCATTCAATTATTGTGTTTATATTTATATGCTTGATATACTTGTGTGCTTAAATTGTTATACTTGCTTGGGTTGTTTGCTAACACTTGTATTTAACCAAGAGAGCCAACGCGGCACCTCAACCCTTATCTAGGGGAATCTAGAGGAGTTTGTCCAGAGCCCTTCACGGGGAATTCGGCAACACTCTTGTGTTATACGTGGTGTTTAGTGTAAGAGTTTAGATTAGGTCATAATAGTTTTTACTTCCGCATTATTTGGCATTAAGTGACCATTAGATTAGCCATCACCTATTCACCCCCCCTCTAGGTGAACTTACACATAAAACATGTCCAAAATGGGAAATACAAATTTAAAATGCATGAATCATCAAAACTAGACTATACTAGAACATCTAATGGGTACAAACAAGCATTCAAGCACAAACATATAAAAATTTATTTGTGGCCCACTATATGTACAAGTATATATCCTAGTTTTAATGAAAACTAACATTTAAACAAGTAATCAAAACATGAAGCATAAAACGAGACATAAATCAAGATGATAAACATAAATAAGATCATTATGTAAATTCACATGCTATTAGAACTATGATATACATAATAGCTAAACAATGGTGAGAACACAACATATGGGTCCATATAAACATGGGTGATCTCAAATGCTATACATGCATGTCAATGATCTAATAATCATGATATTTAACATAATAATCTATAAACATCAAAACATGAAGCATCAAAACAAAAATCATAAACATACATATGATCATTATGTATATGCATATGCATTAGATCTAGGATATACATATTAGTTTAAAACAAAGTGAGAACACAAAGATATAAGTCCATATTAAACATGGGTGTCTCAAATAACTAAACATGTATATCACTAATCTAATAAATATGGCATAAGCATAATGAACAATAAAACATGACATGCTATAAATCAATGACATGGAAAGCATGCAAATATAAACGGGAGTTAGAGATCGATACCAAAACCGATGAAGGCACCTCTCTAGTTCTCCAAACCAAGGTGGTCCTCCCACCAAACTTCCCTTGAAAGTGATGCATCCAAATAGTCCACATGAAGCTCGCAACGCATCCACCTCAAGGTACCATCGCTCTCACGTCATGCGAGAGCCCACACCTACATCAAATACAATAGGGGTGGTCTTTGGTACCCATACTCTTTTGGGTCCATGGGGGTTAGTACCTTTTCTAACCCAAATAAATTTATTTGCTAAATTAACATCATGTATACGATCATAGCAAAATTTAGCAAGGTGGCCCTTACGTCCACAATGTGTACAAGTGTACACATGAGCATACATAGTGTGATGGTTGTGACCGTGAGTAACACGTGTATGCCGTGGAGGGTGTGCATGCAAAGATGGAAATTGTTTCTTTCGAAACAAAGATTCCAAACGTGTATGACTCAAAACACAATGACTCAAAGTGGAGCCTAAACAATCCATATTCTTCTTAAGCATAGATATATCATTTTTAATTAAAGAAGAAGTGGAGCATGCAATAGGTAAACTAGATGAAGCTATCCTAGCATGGGAAACATGTGTATCAATATTATTTTGCAAAGATTCATTTTTCTTTAAACAAACTTCTAAATCCTTTGAAATTGAAGCAATTTTTATTTTCAAAGAATCATTCTCTTTTACAACAAAATTAATTTTTGAAGACAAGTTTTCATTTTTCTTCAAAATTATTTCACAATCATTTTTATTTTTCAAAATCTTATTTTCCTTTAGGGCAAGGTATAGTTGAGATTTAAGTGAGTCACGTTCACTTGATATCTCTTCCTTCTCTTGCAAAACCAAATCAAGCTTTGAACATAAATCCTTATTATTTTTATTAAGTTCAAAACTCTTCTTTTTCAAAAGATTATATTTTTCTAATAATTTTTCACAAACAATGGATAGTTTTTCATTCAAGGCATTGGCATTAATATAATCATTAGAAGAAGAACTAGCATCATTATCATCTAATTGAGATTCCGAATATACCTCAAGGGAGTCATTCCCTTGGACCATAAAGCATTGTGGCTCGGATTCTCCACTAGATTCATCCTCCATTATGTTGGGCGTTTGTAGCTCGGAGGAAGTCAACTTGTTCCACACTGAAAAGGTGGAATCAAAGATAGAAACAAGCATAAGATAATCTTTGTTAAGCGTGCTTCTAATAGCCTCAAGGGCAAGTGTATTGGCCCCTATATGATTGTGGTTACCAAGATAGCATTTCTTGGTAGCGGCAAGGAAAACATGCAAGCCTAGGGTTTTCAAATACATGGACATCCTAAATTTCCACGTGTCGATGTTGGAAACATCAAACATGGGAGGTGACAAGCAATCCATGAGTGTGTGCAAACAAAAAATGTGCAAATGCAAATGATAGATTAGCAAACCAAGATCACACTCCTAGATGGTTAAACCAAATATCAGGAGCGTAGGCTCTGATACCAATTGAAAGTACACCTAGAGGGGGGTGAATTGGTGTACCGCTAATCTAATGAACTAAATGCGGAATTTAAAACTAATTTGCAACAACACTTAGTGCAATTAACGAGTGTAGCTGAATTCCCCGTGAAGGGCTCTGGACTAACTCCTCTTGATTCCTTTGAATAAGAGTTGAGGCGCTATATGAAACTCTCGTGGTTAAGCACAAGTGAGGCACACAAGCAAACATAACCAAGCATATAGGAATAAGCAATATGAATCAATGCAAGGTACAACACAAGCATATAAGATATGATAATATGAATGATGCAATGCACAAATAAAGAGAGAGAGAGAGTTGAGAGTCAATCGATCAAACGCAAACAATAAGATGTGTTTCGAGGTTCGAGCACCGAGCTCTACGTCCCCGCCTTCACCGAGAAGGATATCCAATCCACTAGGAATACCGAACTCCTCTCTCAACCAATACAACCTCCACCGAGGCAATACAAATGGTCTACCGAAGACCGGAGTACCAAACTCCACCAATACAACCAAATCCACCTCACCAAGAGGGATACAAGCACCAACTCCAACTCCACCTCACCAAGAGGGAGTAAACTACAACCTCAACCTCTACCAAAGAGGGAGTCAACCACAACCCAAATCAACCTCTACCAAAGAGGGATATCACAAAGCAAAGGGTTTACAACTTGGTGGTTACAAAGACCACAAACTATCTCTTTTCCCACAAAACAAAAGATCCTATAGAATAGGATAGAATGATATAGCTCAAGTGGAAAATGAAGTGTTTTAGATCAAAGAAAATCTCTTGGGAAAAATACCAAATAGATATAGAATTTTAGATCAAAACCTAATTCCCAAAAATCTATTTTCTTTGAAATAAATAAAACACTTTAAAACAAATAGAGATTTAGAGATTTTGCACCAAAAACTTTTGACTTCAAAACACTGAAAAGGTATGAATTTTTCTCCTTAAAAATCTTAACCAAAATCCCAAACAAATGGGGTTTAAATAGGCCTCCAACAAAAACTAGCCGTTGAGCTGATCTGGCAGCTCTGGCGGCTGGTGGTCGACCGCCTGGTCAACCGCCAACGGTCAAAAATTTGACCGTTGGAGTCCTTCGGTCGACTGCCCGGTCGACCGCCCAAATCCAGAGAGCAAATTCTCTCTGGCCGATCGATCGCTCGGTCGACCGTGCCTTGCTTACGGTCGACCGTCCGGTCGACCGCCCCCACCCGAGAGTGGGGGACTTGCAGTCGGTCGATGATTGAGGCAAAACCTGCACAAAAAATACGAATTTTCAGATCTTATAATAAAAACGTGCAAGTGCTCAATACTTCCGCTATAGCAAGTGGCTATGCGGGTCGTGATCCACAAGGAGGGTTTGCGATGGAAGCTTTACAGTTCTTTATTGAAATCGTTAAGAAAATAAAACGAAAGTTCTTCTCTGTTTTTAGTTATGAAAATGAAAAAGAAAGTTATATTAAAGTTAGAAGAAAATGGAAGATGAAGAAGGTGGAAAGTTCAGAAAACAATAAAAGAGACTATATACAAATGGAGTGAGTGGAGAAGAAAGAGTTGGAAGATGTGGTGATTTAATTTACAGAAATGAAAAAGAAAAGAAAACAAATATTTACCTTCTTTTCACCAAAAGCTTACCTTGAGTTCTTAGCTTCAATGTTACCTTGAATTGGAGGCAATTAGCGCATAGCCCATAAGAGTCGAGTGTTGGTCTCTTCCACATTACATCATCAAGATACGTTAGCATGAAATGATACAGAGAGACTCACAATTCCATCGTCATGAGCCATCGGTGGCACTCACAAAGGCAAGGCTCTTTCGATGCTTTTAGACTCACTTGGAAGACAGTTGTACCAAAAAGAAAGGTAAAATAGAAAAGAAGAAGAGAACTAAAAAGAACATACAAGGAAATAGCATCGATTTGATTTCATAACAATCGAAGAAAAGAAATAAAACCTTACACCAATTGTCACTTTTAGCTCAAGCTTCAGTCTTGTTCTTCGATGAAAGTTGATCTCCTCAGAATTACATAAATGAAAACTAAATTACATGAAAAAGAAAAACAAAAACCTAGACTAAGAAATGAAAAACTAGGCTAAATCCTAATCTGCATGGTCGTCCTTTTTCCTTTGAGTGCAGGTATTTATAGGAGAAATGGAGAGGGTTGAGGAGTACGAAGATAAGTAAATCTGGCAATTTTTGAACTCCCCTTATCTTCAAACTTGATTTGAGGTGGATATTCAGTTCTGATCTGCAGTTTGTTGGCGTATTAATTGCTGAATATCACTTATTAAATGATAGAATTAGAAATAATGATCAACATAAGAGTTGTAGCTCTGTCAGTCTGCTTTCTGGATCATCTTGAATCATCAGAATTGAGATTCTGTAGCAAAAGTTATGATTCGAATACTAAAATGTATCCAGTAAGAATCTGAATCAAACTTGCTTCAACCGATCGATTCTGAGAGGATTCTTCTCAACCAGTTTTCAACCTCTTGATTTTGCCCTGATTCATTGAGTTTAAATTAATTCTGATTTAATTCAGAATTTGGTGGGCTTTGGGCTCATTTCTCTTCATCTCCTTAAAGAATGGGCCTGCAAATAAATTAAACAATTAATTAGGACATTGCAGGCTTTTATTCTATAATAAGTATGGAAATATGACACTTAAATATGCAACATTAGCGGCCAATCACACCCCCATACCTATCTTTTGCTCGTCCTCGAGCAAAACAACTAAACTATACTAAGGATTATTAGACCACTTTCGCAGGTCACGCGATTGCACTGAGCATGTGCAACAAGCCGTTAAATCTCTAGGTTTCCCCTAGAGGACGAGTTTTGTCTCGTGAGGGTTTTCAGCGGATTGCACCCACAAAATCCATAGAGAAAGGGAAAAGAGTTAGTATTTTCGAAAAGCATTTTGAAAGGGAAAAATATTTGAAATATAATTGTAAGATCTAAGCAATCTATAAGTTATAGGAAAACTGAATTTTTCATTCCTAAACTTAGTCTCTATTCAAAAATTTGTTATCAATTAAAGTAAGGAGTCAAATTGTACTTCTCATCTAGTCTATTACTTTACCCTAAGTCATATGCACTTGTGACTGTGAAAATTTTGACTAAGGGTTCATTAACTCTAACTCTTATGCCTTATTTATTTATATATATTTATTTTTTTGGTGGTATTATTCCTTAGTTTAGGCTTTATAATCTGCCCATGTAACGAGCCTTTAATCGATGACTCCCAAACCAGACGGTCTTAGGGCATCAGGTGAGAAGACACCCCTAGGACTTAAGGACTCGAGCAAACAAGGCCACAAAACTAAGGATTTTATTATATGAACCTCTTTTAGGCATGAATACTTATGCTTTATTAGGCACAAATACCCAGCTTAATCAGAGGATCTAATCATCTTTCGCATAAATACTAAGGCTTGCTTAGGCCAAAGCACCTAGCTAATCAATAATTAGATTTATTCATTTTTTTTTACTTAACTAATCATCTTTCGCATAAATACTAAGGCTTGCTTAGGCCAAAGCACCTAGCTAATCAATAATTAGACTTATTCATATTTTTTTTATAAGACATAAGAATCTTTGTTTTGAACCCTAAGTGTGTAAGTGTATGAAGTGTGCATATTTCATCAAGGTAAAGATCAAGACTCAATTACTTTGACAAATTATCTTCCTAACTCTAAAAATCAAACAAATAATCTTATTTTGACCAAGTATAAGAAATTCTAATTTGGATTTTCCTATTCCTTAAAATTAACTTAATTTCTTACAAAAATAAGTCAAAATATTGTTTCTATTTTTCAAAAAGTTTTTAATAAAAAAGAAAACCTAAGCTATGTTAGACCCTCCCCCACACCTATCTCATGCATTGTCCTCAATGTATGAATTAATGCATAGATGCATGAAAAAGAAGAAAGGGAAGGAAAGTGTTACCTTAAGGTGGTGGTTCCGGTGGTGGTCTGATTGGTCCACGAAACGCGGCCCAATCAACTTTTCTTGGGTCTCGGAGAAACCCACCAGAAATTACTTTAATATAACCCACTAAAAAGATGTATCCATAAAGGATCTTTATTAAATATTTAACCCCATCTAATTTCCATATTCCATAACAAATTTCGGAGTCAAATTTATCAACCACCTCGTCCCAGAATGGAGTATGAAATGATAGAACAGTTGACTTGGACTCAGGAAGGATAGGAACTAATACCGACTCAGGAAGGTGACTTAAGTCAAGTAAAGGTTCAGGAGTCGAAATAGGTTCAGAAATTGGGTCCAAGTCAAGAAGTTGAAACTCCAGTCCACATGTATTTTCCAACAATGGAATGTGACCTAATATGGGTGATTCCAGTTCAGGAATGATAGGTGGAGGAATCAAAACTGACTCTAAAATATTACTCAAGTTTGGTAACAAAACGGGAGTCAAGATTGATTCAGAAAGTTGAACTGGATCACAGATTTGAGAATCTGGGTCACATATCTCATTGAGTTCAATATCAAAAAATGGAGAACTTGCCAATTTGTCAATAGAATCTTCAAAAGTGTATAATTGGTCAAGTTCAATATGATCCTCAAAGATGGGTGATTCAATTTCTTTATGAATTGGTATAGGATCCAATGTTGACTCCGGGAAAAAATTGAAATCAGGTGAAGATATTGGAGTCATAATCGAATCAGGAAATGGAATTGAATCACTAAGTTGGGGTTCAGGATCATAATCATTTTCAAGTTTTATTTCAGGAAAAGGAAAACTAGCCAAACTATCAATATCACTTGGAGTTTGGGTAAGTTCACATGGTTGTTCTTGTAAGATCACCTAGAGGGGGGGTGAATAGGTGATGGCTAATCTAATGGTCACTTATGAACAAATAATGCGGAATTAAAACTAAGATGACCAAATTAAACTTCTTTTAATTAAACACTTATGTATAACACAAGAGTGTTGCCGAATTCCCCTTGCGAGGCTCTGGACAAACTCCTCTAGATTCCCCTTGAATGGGTTGAGGTGCCGCGTTGGCTCTCTTGGTTGAATACAAGTGTTAGCAACAATCCCACGCAAGTATATATCAAATATGCACAAGGGTATATCAAGCATGTAAAGTAAATACAATGTAAGTAATGCAAGATATAATAGAGACAAAAAGAGTAAGAGAGCAAGAGTGAGCAATCGCAAACACAAAGGGTTTGTTTCGAGGTTCGAGCACACTTGCTCTACATCCCCGCCTTCGACACACGAAGGATTTCCACTATGCACGATCCAACCGGATCTCTCCTTGGTGCCGCAACACCTACAAGCCCTCGGACTCCCAAAGTCCCTTACACACCACAAGCCCACCGGCTCGTCGAGGCCGCACCTCAAGCTACAAGAGTTCGCACCCGAACCCTAAACAACCACGAGCACACTTGCCCGTCTCCTCAAAGTACAAGATGAAATCTTGGTGATCTAAACACTTGATCACCTACAAAAACTCTCACTACAATACCTATAGGATGAATAGCTCAATGGATGCTCAAGTGTAGTGTGAGAAATCAAGGAAAGAACTTTTGATGGAAAACTCAAGAAATCACAATAAACACTCTCTTGATAAAATCCCTTTTGATAGGAAATATTGGCACTCTATTTTGTGGAGAAAACTCTGCTAAAAGAATGGAAATAACTGGACAAAAGCTCTCCTAAAATCTTGGCTCAAAACAATGACAAAACCCCCTTTTATAGAGGTCAGAAAAATCTGACCGTTGGGGTCTGTCAGAGCTGCCGGTCGACCGCCCGGTCGACCGGTAACGGTCAAAAATCTGACCGTTACAGCCTCCGGTCGACTGGCCCGGTCGACCGAGAAGAACAGAGAGCACTGCTCTCAGTTCCGGTCGACCGGCCCGGTCGACCGCACAAAACTGCCAGACGTGCACAGTTTTGTGCACGTCGGTCGACCGGCCCGGTCGACCGACCTCTGTGCAATGGGTTAACTTGGAGTACAGTTTTGAGGTCTAAAACGTTCGAATTTGGGAATAAGTATATAGTATGAATTTGTAGATATTGAAGTCTTCTTTCTAATGCAACTTAAATCAAATCAATATCTATTCGGAATTGAAAGTTATCAATAAAATACTAAAAGGTATCAAATCAGAAACTGAAAACTGTTTTTCAGACTTCAACCCAATATTTGACATTCTTAACATTTAAATCAGAAAATGATTATTGAATATTAAATGTAGCTCTGAAAGTCATCTTTAAAATGCAATATAAATCATGTTAATTGAATATAGGAATCAAAAGTTATGACTAGAAAACTAAAAGTGTGTCGAGCAGATCAGCAGGACGGACGAGAGTTCTAAAAAGGTTTTGGTTAAAAACACATGTATATTTGAAACACCAAAAAAACCAAAACGGTATTTTTCTAGAACTAAAAATCTTTTATGAAAACACATAAATCAAGAGTGTGTGTGTGATATGAACTTGAGCAATCCACCAACTATCTATCCTTTACATTTTAACTAAAACAAAAACAAAATCTTATACCTAGACACAAGTCTTCATCTTCTTGAAGTCTTCACTTGAAGGCTTCTCATCTTCTTGACTTGGTCCAAGCTTGATCCAAAGCTCCTTGGATCACCCCGTGCTAGCTCCAAATCTTGACATTTAATCCTTTGTTGAGCTATGCACCTACTAAGATCTTGATAATGAATCTGTCACTAATTAAACACAAGATCATTAGTAATCATAACTTCATGAGTTGATCATCATCAAAACTAGAGTGATAGGCCTTTGGGCCAACAATCTCCCCCTTTTTGATGATGACAAAACTCATGGAGTTATATATGCATGAATTAAAGTAAAGCTTCAAAGAAGCTCCCCCTTAACTCATGCATACCAAATAAATAATAATATATGACAATGAAGCTCATAAATATGTATGCAAATGATGGAGATGAACCAAAATAAATCTTTTTCTCCCTATTTGCAAAACAAAAACATATATGCACAAATAACAAGAAAGACAAATACTACTCCCCCTTAAGCAATGAAAACATGCATATATACTCAAATACTTCTCCCCCTTTTTGTCAATCATCAACAAAGGGTTCAAAGTAAACTCAAATCAAATAAATTTTTCTCCCCCTTTTTGTCAAAAACAAAAAGATCAAGAAGGGGTAATACAAGTCAATCAATAAAGATTTATATGCGATATACATCCATGAAGAGGAAGACGCTAAGTTAGCTTCCCTACACATATGCATTACATGAAGAAGGGATGACAAGCCCTAACTCACATAACACATATTATGTAATGCATAAGAGGAGATGTGAAGCTCCCCCTACACACGTATATCATATAAAGAAGAGTTGTCAAGCTCCTCAATTTATAATATACTCAACATGAATCCATATGTAAGAGAGATGTTAAGCTCTCCTTGCATATAGGAAATACAAATCAAACATTTTGAATTTTTCTTTAAAAATTTTGAACTTACTTAATAAAACACATTTTGAGATATCAAATCAACATATTTTTTTTTATTTATTTTGATATCAATAGTAAACATATGAAAAAAAATTTTATTTTTCATCATAAACTTTGTGCTTTTAAAAAATGTGAGCCAATTGTAAGTTAAGCACATGAAAATCATATATATGTATGTGAATAGATAAGACCAATTTGAAAATTAGGGCATACATATATAGGAACCAAAATGTGAGTAATATACCAATTATAAAATTAACACTGTAAATCATGTATATACTCATAACCAAAAATTGGTAGGTTTAAAAGATAGTTATGTTTAAGCACTACCAAATTTGAAGAATAAATAACTAGTTATAAATAATTTTGAAAAACTAGTTAAAGATCCTTCAAAAACATGAAATCATATGTTATTCATGAATTATACTAAATACATACAAGTTTAAGCACTCATAGTCCATAAAGCTCAAAAATTATTTTTATTATAAAAGATGAGTGTTCAAAGGTTATGTAAATGGTATTTTCATGAAAATAGAAAGTGAAGCATGAATCTCATGAAAATCTTATTTTTCATCTTAAAACAAATCATATATTTTTCATAAAGCATTGCTAAATACATAAAGATTTAATCACTCATGGTCTATAAGGCTCAAAATATTTTGTATCATAAAGATGAGTGTTCAAAAGATCATGTAAATAGCATTTTTATGAAAATAGTCATTCAAGCTCAAAAAGATCATAAATCACATTTTGTTGTACAAATCAAAAACATGAAAAATCATTTTTTTTATTATTATTTATTTAAAATACTAATCTTCATGGTATATGTATGATTTATCCAATTCTAACAATATGCATACATATCCCAAATATGAAAAGAGTCCAATATATATTGCATGAAGGCAAATGACTCAAGGGTATACATGTATATTTATTAGATTTGAATTAAACACACATATACATGAAGTAAAATCAAAGATAGGCATAACAAGTATAAATGACCGAATCATCAAAACTAGCCTATACACATGCATATAGTGAATACAAATGAGCATGAAGTTCAAATATATATGAGTCAATTGTAGTTCACTATTCATATATGTATAAATGCAAGTTTTGACACATTCTACATTTAAGCATGTAAATGCCACATGAAGCACAAAAAATCTTAAAACATGAACATGCTATGAATATTATGGATGAACAAGCATGAACATATAAAATAGGAGTTTAGAAATTGTTACCAACTCCAAAGCTCCAAATATGGTGGTCTTTCCCACCAAAATCTCCTTGATAGCAATGCATCCAAAAGTTTGTCCATCATGTCCATTGCATCCGCTATCAAGGCACCAATCCTCTCACGTTTTGTGAGACCCCTCACCTACATCAAAATCAAAGGGTGGGGGTTTTGGTACCCATACTTTCTTGGGTCCTTTGGGGTTAGCTTTATTGTAAGGATCCCAAAATCTTTTAAACTTAGCAAAATATAAATGAGGTTTCTTATCAAAACAATATCTTGCTAAATGGCCTTTGCGACCACAATGTGTACATGTGTACACCTTAGTATGATGCTTATGAGTGTGATTGTGATCGTGGTGTGCAACATAAGCATGATGATGAGAGTGATGTGCATGAACATGAGGAGTTTGTTTCTTTGAAAACATTGACTCCAACTTAGTATGATTAAATGCACAAGAGTTCAAAGTTGAACTCAAATTATCCATTTTATTTTTCAAAACATTTATCTCATTTGTGGTGGCATGTAAAGCATGGTGAGATATATGATCAATTTTCTTTTTCTTTTGTGAAACAAAATCTTTTTCTTTTTCACATAGTTTTCTTTTTAAAGATTTATTCTCTTGAAAAACAACTTCTTTTTGTTTTTCCACCATATCAATTTTATTTTTCAAATCAATGTTTCCTTTACATAAATTATTTAATTTAGACATAAGGGAAACATTCTCATTTTTCAAAAACTCATTTTCTTTTTCTAAGCATGCCATTTTATTTTCTAATAAATCTTTATCATTAAGCATGGCATCAAAATTCTTTTTCAAAATTTTATTATCTTTTCTAAACATGCAATGTTACTTCTAAAAGAGTCATGTTCTACATGCATGCAATCAAGTTCCTTTTTCAAATTTTTATTTTTCTTTTTAATCATGTCATATTTTTTAAGCACAAGATGACAAAAGGTAGCAAGCTCATCATATGACATGTCTACATCCTCATCATCGGATTCGGTGTTTACCTCAAGGGGGTTATCCCCTTGGACCATGTAGCATACGTTGGAGGTGTCGCTCCTAACGTCCGAATCGCTCCCCGCATAGTATAGGTCCTTTCCGCCAAGGGAGGTGAGGGTGTTCCATACTATAAAAGCCGAGTTAAGATTAGTCAACTTAGACAAATAATCATCATCTAAGCTAGATACTAAAGCATGTAGGGCCTTTGCATTAGCCTCAATGTTCTTACCATTTAAGCAATATTCTTTATTAGTTGTGGCAAGATATACACTAAGGCCAAGTCCTTTGAGGAACAAAGACATCTTAACCTTCCAAATTTGGATGTTAAGGATGTCAAAGGTGGGTGGTGACATGAAGTCCATGGTGTGTGTACAAAATATTGTGATTAGCCTAAAGGTAGGATATTTAACTCTAGGTTGTTAGACCCAATATCAAGAGCACTTGGCTCTGATACCAATTGTAAGATCACCTAGAGGGGGGTGAATAGGTGATGGCTAATCTAATGGTCACTTATGAACAAATAATGCGGAATTAAAACTAAGATGACCAAATTAAACTTCTTTTAATTAAACACTTATGTATAACACAAGAGTGTTGCCGAATTCCCCTTGCGAGGCTCTGGACAAACTCCTCTAGATTCCCCTTGAATGGGTTGAGGTGCCGCGTTGGCTCTCTTGGTTGAATACAAGTGTTAGCAACAATCCCACGCAAGTATATATCAAATATGCACAAGGGTATATCAAGCATGTAAAGTAAATACAATGTAAGTAATGCAAGATATAATAGAGACAAAAAGAGTAAGAGAGCAAGAGTGAGCAATCGCAAACACAAAGGGTTTGTTTCGAGGTTCGAGCACACTTGCTCTACATCCCCGCCTTCGACACACGAAGGATTTCCACTATGCACGATCCAACCGGATCTCTCCTTGGTGCCGCAACACCTACAAGCCCTCGGACTCCCAAAGTCCCTTACACACCACAAGCCCACCGGCTCGTCGAGGCCGCACCTCAAGCTACAAGAGTTCGCACCCGAACCCTAAACAACCACGAGCACACTTGCCCGTCTCCTCAAAGTACAAGATGAAATCTTGGTGATCTAAACACTTGATCACCTACAAAAACTCTCACTACAATACCTATAGGATGAATAGCTCAATGGATGCTCAAGTGTAGTGTGAGAAATCAAGGAAAGAACTTTTGATGGAAAACTCAAGAAATCACAATAAACACTCTCTTGATAAAATCCCTTTTGATAGGAAATATTGGCACTCTATTTTGTGGAGAAAACTCTGCTAAAAGAATGAAAATAACTGGACAAAAGCTCTCCTAAAATCTTGGCTCAAAACAATGACAAAACCCCCTTTTATAGAGGTCAGAAAAATCTGACCGTTGGGGTCTGTCAGAGCTGCCGGTCGACCGCCCGGTCGACCGGTAACGGTCAAAAATCTGACCGTTACAGCCTCCGGTCGACTGGCCCGGTCGACCGAGAAGAACAGAGAGCACTGCTCTCAGTTCCGGTCGACCGGCCCGGTCGACCGCACAAAACTGCCAGACGTGCACAGTTTTGTGCACGTCGGTCGACCGGCCCGGTCGACCGACCTCTGTGCAATGGGTTAACTTGGAGTACAGTTTTGAGGTCTAAAACGTTCGAATTTGGGAATAAGTATATAGGATGAATTTGTAGATATTGAAGTCCTATTTCTAATGCAACTTAAATCAAATCAATATCAATTCGGAATTGAAAGTTATCAATAAAATACTAAAAGATATCAAATCAGAAACTGAAAACTGTTTTTCAGACTTCAACCCAATATTTGACATTCTTAACATTTAAATCAGAAAATGATTATTGAATATTAAATGTAGCTCTGAAAGTCATCTTTAAAATGCAATATAAATCATGTTAATTGAATATAGGAATCAAAAGTTATGACTAGAAAACTAAAAGTGTGTCGAGCAGATCAGCAGGACGGACGAGAGTTCTAAAAAGGTTTTGGTTAAAAACACATGTATATTTGAAACACCAAAAAAACCAAAACGGTATTTTTCTAGAACTAAAAATCTTTTATGAAAACACATAAATCAAGAGTGTGTGTGTGATATGAACTTGAGCAATCCACCAACTATCTATCCTTTACATTTTAACTAAAACAAAAACAAAATCTTATACCTAGACACAAGTCTTCATCTTCTTGAAGTCTTCACTTGAAGGCTTCTCATCTTCTTGACTTGGTCCAAGCTTGATCCAAAGCTCCTTGGATCACCCCGTGCTAGCTCCAAATCTTGACATTTAATCCTTTGTTGAGCTATGCACCTACTAAGATCTTGATAATGAATCTGTCACTAATTAAACACAAGATCATTAGTAATCATAACTTCATGAGTTGATCATCATCAAAACTAGAGTGATAGGCCTTTGGGCCAACAGTTCTGAAATGGAATCTTGATTTCCAAAA
Organism: Agave tequilana; assembly: GCA_038442645.1. Taxonomy (NCBI): domain Eukaryota; kingdom Viridiplantae; phylum Streptophyta; class Magnoliopsida; order Asparagales; family Asparagaceae; genus Agave; species Agave tequilana. The sequence goes on along the minus strand of JAVJIF010009012.1, from coordinate 55,218 downwards.
CTACATGACTCTTTGGCTCTAATAGAATAGTTAGTGACATCAGGACGGTGGGAACGTAGAGATTCGACCATCATATCTATGTCACGATTACGAGTGTTTTGAGCCTGAGTCATGGCTTCAAGCATCTTTTCATAGTTGGTAGGTTCATTGTTTTGATGAAAAGATGAAGAATTATCTTGGAAGTGGTAGTGAAATTGTGAGTCCATCAGATTTTGGGATTTGTGTTTGGACTCACGCATACTCATTTCCATAATTGATAGTTTCCTATTTTGGACGGGTGGAACTGAGTATGAATCTTGAACATAATGTGGACTGGGTGGAGAAGGAGGGCAAGGTGGTTGGAAATTATGCTCGGGGGAGGTGAATCCCCACTGACTCGGTGAAGAGTTGAGATCATTATGGAAATTATAGTTATTAGATGGGGGTAAGGGTCATATTGATTCGGATAAGACCAATCCGGCACACTAGGTTGGTCAAAGTTATGATATGCCGGGTTGGTAATATCTGAAAATGAAGTCGGTGTGTAATATGGATTATTATTGTAGTTGAAAAAATTATTATTATAGTCCATATCACACAGTATAATACAAACAAAGAAAAACAAACAAATAAACAAACAAAAAAGAAAAAATTCTAGCCTAAGTTAGGGTAGACTTAGGACCTAGACGACTCCTAACTGGTTAGACTGTCCACGGGAGGTCTAATGTAGACTTTAACCACAAGCTAATCAGCCAGGTCAGGGCAAGGTTGGTGGGAGGTTTTCCGTCAAAGACGTTCCTTAATTAAATAACCACCAACCTTCGGGCTTTCGGCCCTCAATCCCTTTCCTAGACACTAATTTTGCAGGAGTTAGATTCCAACATTTTTCCCCCTTAGGATAATCTCCTAATTGAGTCCGAGATGTCCCTAGGGCCAACGTCTACTCAATTTTAGTTAGGCTTGGGTTAGTGAGTGCTTGGATTCTGATTTTGGGCTAAGGAAGGGTGATTAAATCCCCACCTTATCTTGTTATTGGGTTGGTGCCCTTAAAATCAGTTTTTGTGCAAGTGTACAAGATAAATAAGATGCACTCTAAGCGATATAAATCAACCAAGAGATAGTCCTATTCTAGATGCAATGCAAACATACCTTGCTCCAGCACTCTTCAACAGTAAAAATTAAATGAATTGAAAAGAACGCGTGCCTAAAATGCAAACATCTAATCAATTTTTAACTTTTGCAACAAACTTTTTACTGTTGATTATTAGCAGGTTTTTGTGATGGCATATAAGAAATAAATAATTGCAGCAAACTAAAATTTGCAAAGCTAGCAGCCCTGCAAAAAGCTGTTAGTAGTCAACTCTTTATTGCCGCGGTTCCGCGGCTTTTGCTGTGGAAACGCGGCAATTCAGAGGGCAATGGGTCTCTGCTTTCTAGAGCAGAGGCCCAATACCACTTGTATGTCACTGCAATATAAATTTCCTGCTTTGCTTGCCCTGTAACCTGCAACAGAGAAGAAAATTCGTTTAGTTCTAAAAAATTTGCAATAAAAATTCAGATTTCAATAAAAACCGTTTTACCCTCCCCGGCAACGGCGCCAAAATTTGATTGAGGCAAAACCTGCACAAAAAATACGGATTTTCAGATCTTATAATAAAAACGTGCAAGTGCTCAATACTTCCGCTATAGCAAGTGGTTATGCGGGTCGTGATCCACAAGGAGGGTTTGCGATGGAAGCTTTACAGTTCTTTATTGAAATCGTTAAGAAAATAAAACGAAGGTTCTTCTCTGTTTTTAGTTATGAAAATGAAAAAGAAAGTTATATTAAAGTTAGAAGAAAATGGAAGATGAAGAAGGTGGAAAGTTCAGAAAACAATAAAAGAGACTATATACAAATGGAGTGAGTGGAGAAGAAAGAGTTGGAAGATGTGGTGATTTAATTTACAGAAATGAAAAAGAAAAGAAAACAAATATTTACCTTCTTTTCACCAAAAGCTTACCTTGAGTTCTTAGCTTCAATGTTACCTTGAATTGGAGGCAATTAGCGCATAGCCCATAAGAGTCGAGTGTTGGTCTCTTCCACATTACATCATCAAGATACGCAAGCATGAAATGATACAGAGAGACTCACAATTCCATCGTCATGAGCTATCGGTGGCACTCACAAAGGCAAGGCTCTTTCGATGCTTTTAGACTCACTTGGAAGACAGTTGTACCAAAAAGAAAGGTAAAATAGAAAAGAAGAAGAGAACTAAAAAGAACATACAAGGAAATAGTATCGATTTGATTTCATAACAATCGAAGAAAAGAAATAAAACCTTACACCAATTGTCACTTTTAGCTCAAGCTTCAGTCTTGTTCTTCGATGAAAGTTGATCTCCTCAGAATAACATAAATGAAAACTAAATTACATGAAAAAGAAAAACAAAAACCTAGACTAAGAAATGAAAAACTAGGCTAAATCCTAATCTGTATGGTCGTCCCTTTTGCCTTTGAGTGCAGGTATTTATAGGAGAAATGGAGAGGGTTGAGGAGTACGAAGATAAGTAAATCTGGCAATTTTTGAACTCCCCTTATCTTCAAACTTGATTTGAGGTGGATATTCAGTTCTGATCTGCAGTTTGTTGGCGTGTTAATTGCTGAATATCACTTATTAAATGACAGAATTAGAAATAATGATCAACATAAGAGTTGTATCTCTGTCAGTCTGCTTTCTGGATCATCTTGAATCATCAGAATTGAGATTCTGTAGCAAAAGTTATGATTCGAATACTAAAATGTATCCAGTCAGAATCTGAATCAAACTTGCTTCAACCGATCGATTCTGAGAGGATTCTTCTCAACCAGTTTTCAACCTCTTGATTTTGCCCTGATTCATTGAGTTTAAATTAATTCTGATTTAATTCAGAATTTGGTGGGCTTTGGGCTCATTTCTCTTTATCTCCTTAAAGAATGGGCCTGCAAATAAATTAAACAATTAATTAGGACAATGCAGGCTTTTATTCTATAATAAGTATGGAAATATGACACTTAAATATGCAACATTAGCGACCAATCAGTCGACCGTGTGGTCGACCGGCTCAAGTACCAAGCCAACGTGCACAAGTTTTTGCACGTCGGTCGACCGCCCGGTCGACCAACTCTGGGTCCGGTCCACCGGCCCGGTCGACTGCCAGAGCCTGGCAGAAGGCATTCTGGGTCAGAAAAACTTGGTATTTTTAATTCTAAAAATTCCCATAAATCTTCTAAAAATCTTCAAAAATAGTTTCTAACATTATTTATGATATACAAACATGTGTTAAAAATTTCAACACAAATATCAAAAAATTTTGAACCATTTTTGTGTTATGGAAAAATTACCGAAAACCAAAACTTGTATTTTTCCAAACTTAGATTTTTCAAAAGAAAATTAGTTTTCTCCAAAACTTATCCAAATACAAAAACATGATACTTAAACACTTTGAAGCATGTTGCATATGGACATAAGTCCAATATACATGAAACATATATATATATATATATATATATATATATATATATATCATTGTTTTTGACTTTAATTCCAAAATATGTTTTGTTAAAAACACAAAACACCAAACCTCATGAATAGGCATCTCAACATAAGTTTGTCTAGGAAATTAAGCTTACATGTATATAGAATATATCTAATATACACTTAAACAAAGTAAACTTGTATTGATACTATCTATTCATGAAAACCAATATCGGTTAAACCAAAAACCGAAAAACCGAATCCAAAACATGAAACGTGTGTGTATAGTGAACTTGAGCATATCACACTATTCTAATCTTTACACACGAAACTAAAACACAAACTAAACTAGGTACCGAGGTCTTCTTGACGAACTTCGTCTTCAAGCTGACTCGATCCAAACCGTGATCCACCGAGCTTGACTCCAACGAGTGCTATATATGATCTTGATGCTAGGGCTCTGGAATCACCAAGTGAAAGGCTTCAAAACTCCTTTGTTGAAGCTAATCACCAACTAATATCTTGATTAATGATCTGAAACTAAACATCACAAGATTATTAGTAAACATAACTATATGAGTTAATCATCATCAAAAGTAGAGTGGAAGGCCTCAGGGCCAACAGCAACACCTACAACAAGTTCACACTAGAACTCTTGGACTCACTAATCCCTCTCTTATTTCCGGAAGAACACCACACGCAAGCACACTAGCTTGCCGAGGCCGCACCTCGACACCGAGCTCCCGCAAGACCTCGTCACAAACACGAACCCACAAGTTCACCTCCTCAAATACAAAGATGAACACTTGGTGATCTCAACACTTTGATCACCCAAAAACACTCTTACAACAAAGCTCCTATAGGATTAATATAGCAATGGAAAGCTCAAGTATGTGTGAGAAAAATTAGATAGAGTAATGGAGAAAAACTCAAGAAATTTCTTTTGAAAAACACTCTTGAAAACTCTCCTTTTGATATGGAAGTATTAGCCCTAAAATAAGTGGAGAAAACCTCTAGGAGAGATGGGAAAAACTGGCTTTGAAACCCTCTCAAAATCTTGTCGAAATCAGCCCAAAAACGCCCCCATTTATAGGCCTCAAAAATATAGCAGTTGGCAGCAACTCAGCAGTAGATCCTGCTGTCGGTCAACCGGCCGTTCGACCAGCCAACGGTCAAATTTTTGACCGTTGGGGCCTGCCGGTCGACCGTGCCCTGGGCTTTGACCTGCCAGTCGACCGCCCGGTCGATCGGGTCCAGATCCAGAGAGCAAAGCTCTCTGGACGGTCAACCAGGTTGGTCGACCGGCCCTCCAGCCAAAATAGATGTGCACGTCTGTGCACATCAGTCGACCGCCCGGTCAACCGACTTCTGTCTCGGTCAACCGGCAGAAGCCTGGTCTAAAATTTTGGGGTCAAAACTTGGTTTTCTGAATTCTAATAAACTCCTATAAAATCTATAAAAATAGGTTCATTGAAATACTTTGATGTACAAACAAGTTTGATCAAAAATCAATACATATTACAAACTTTTTGAGCTATTTTTGTGATATAGAAATTTTGCTTTAAAAAAAATCCGTATTTTTCAAAATCTATCTTTAATTTGAAAAATGTATTTTTCAAAACTTCTCCAAATAAAAATAAGATATTTTAAACACTTTTGAAGCTTAGTGTGTATAGATATGATCCAATACACCTATAAGATGAAATATCTATGTTTTTGACAATAAGCTCTAAAGTAAGTTTTGATAAATACAGAACTTAAACATTTGATATAGAATCACCAAATAAGTTTTTATAAACATTTGAACCATCAATGCGCATGGGTGAAATCCAAAACACATATAAACCATATAAACTTGCTTTGATGAACTCTAATCATGAAACATAAAGATGTATACTTTGAAACTCAAAATCAAAACGATATTTTCTAAAACTAAAACTGTTTTATGAAAACACATATAAATTTTATATGTTTCTATATGAGCTTGAGCAACCACAACTAATCTATCCTTTACATTTTATCTAAAATACAATATCTTAACACTTACAAACATGACACAAGTCTTCTTAAAAATCTTCTCTTGAACATCTTCTTTTCCTTTTTGACTTGGCTCAAACCTTGATCCAATGAGCTAGACTCTTCTTGAATACTTGATGTGATCTTGATGCTCGAGCTCTTGAATAAACACGTACTAGATTCAAAACTTGACTTTGAATCTTTTCTTGAAGCTAAATACCTATTAAGATCTTAATCAAATATCTGAAACTCTATAAACACAAGATCATTAGTACTATAACTACATGAGTTAATCATCATCAAAACTAGAGTGATGGGCCTTTGGGCCAACAATCTCCCCCTTTTTGATGATGACGAAACTCATGGAGTTATATATGCATGGATTAAAGATAAGCTTCATAGAAACTCCCCCTTAACTCATGCATAGCAATAAACAATAAAGATATTAAATAAAGTGCATAAACAAAACACAAACATATATGCATAAATACCAAATATTAAGCAATACATATATAAACTCACCAAATTCTTCTCCCCATTTTTGTCAATTCATCAACAAAGGGATGAGAATAGTCAAACAATAAAGATGTATATGCGATATACATTCATGAACAAGAGAGATGTAAAGTTAGCTCCCCCTGCATACATGCATTACATGGGGAAGGGATGACTAGACCCTAACCCACATAAAGTATAATATATAATGTATAAGCAGAGATGTTAAGCTCCCCCTAAACACGTGTATCACGTAAAGAAGAGAGGTCAAGCTCCTCAATGTGAGATACACTCAATATGAATCTATATATAGAAGAGATGTTAAGCTCCCCTTGCATATAGGCAATATGCATCAACAAATTTTAAGACAAAATTTTTGATAATATTTAAAACACAATTTTGAAATTTCTTGAGTCAACAAAACAAATTTTGATACTAATGAAATCAAATAGTAGTTAACAAAACAAAAGTAGGTACCACTTAAATTTTTTTTTAAAGATACCAATAGTAGATTTTGATACCAATTGAAGGTGAATCATGAAGTATATTTTAATATCAAATAAATATCAATTGAAATACCAATTGAAATCAATGTGTAAGCTTGTAAAGATACCAATTAACATTTGGAATAAAATCAAGCTTAACATAAACATAATTTGTGCTTTAAGAATGTAAAGATATTATAAAACAAGCACAATCATATATATGTATGCATGAAATTTGAAATACCAATTGAAATTGATACTCATTGAAATTTGAAGCATACATATATAGAAAATAAATATGAGTATAAAAAAATGAAATAACATGAAGATTATGTGTATAACTCATACCTACCACCCTTTTCATTCACAAGTTTAAAAGATATTTAATAAGGGTATACAAGGCATGATCGCCCATCCAACCGCCCTTAAAGGGTAGAAATTTTTAAAAATAAGATTTGAAAATAGTTGTAAATTAAAAACACTACCAAGTGAAGAATAAATAACTAGTTTAAAGTAATTTTTGAAAAACTAATTAAAGATCCTTCAAACATGAAAAACAAATCATGTATCCCATGAAGCATGCTAAATACACAAGAGTTGACACTCAAAATTTATAAGGCACATAAATGCTCATGAAAATAACGTCATGAGTAAATAAAGAAAATGTGAGTGCATAAGAATCATGTGAATAGCATATTCATGAAAATAAGCAATAAGGCTCAAAACATTAAAACCTATGAAAATCATAAAAATTTATTTTTCATCAAAAATTAAACAAACTTCAAGGTATATGTATGTTCTATCAAAACTAAGAATATACATACATATCCCAAACACAAACGAGTCCATAATAGCATTTGCATGAAGGCAAGTGACTCAAGGGTATACATGTATATTTATTAGTTTTAGACAAAAATAACATATACATGAAGCAAAACATGTACAATAATAGGGAAAACAAGTATAAATGAAAGAATCATCAAAACTAGGTTATACATGTACATGTAATGAGCATTGAAGAACAAACATATAATAATCAAGTGTAGCTCACTACTTGTACAAGCATATACACAAGTTTTAATAAAAAATACATCTAAACAAGTATTCACCACATGAGTACAAAACACGAGCATAAAACCAAAACATGCTAAAAATTATCAAATGTAAAAGCATGTAAACTAAATGGGAGTTAGAGATAGTTACCAAGACCAATAGGACTAATCTCCAAACCATGGTGGTCCTCCCACCAAACTTTCTTAACAGTGATGCATCAATAGGGTATGTCCATCTAGCTCCATATGCATCCACCACCAAGGAACTATACCTCTCACGTCATGTGAAGCCCACACCTACATCAAATACAAGTGGTGGGGATTTTGGTACCCATTTCTTTTTGGGTCCACGGGGGTTAGAAACAAATGGAACCCAAACATTACTATTTGCAAAATTTATATGATTTAGTCTATCAAAGCAAAATTTTGCAAGATGGCCTTTGCGGCCACAATGTGTATATGTGTACACTCTAACATACATATGAGAATGGGTGTGATCATGGTGTACATGAGGTGTATGTCGTGTATGATGTGCATGCATGTGTGGAATTTGTTTCTTAGGAAACATGGATTCCAATTTATTATGGTTAAATGCACAATTGCTCAAAGTTGAGCTCAAACAATCAATTCTATTTTTCAAGATATGAATCTCATTTTTATCAATAGTAGTATGAAAAACATGGCAAGGATCAGCATTATTGGCATGAGAGACATGACAAGAAGGAGAATAAACAATCTTTTTCTTTTTAGACATGTTTTTTTTCTTTTGAAACAATTTTTCTTTTCAAAGACTTATTTTCTTCCAAAATAATTTCTTTTTCTTTTTCCACCAAAATAATTTTATTTTTCAATGAATTGTTTCCTTTACAAATGTCATTTAATTTTGAAGATAAGAAAATATTCTTCTTTTTCAAAACTTCATTTTCTTTTGAAACACATGCAAATTTATTTTTAAAAGAGTCATTTTCTTTTAACAAAGAAGTATTTTTCTTTTTCAACTTATTGTTTTCAATTTTCAATAAATCATATTTTTCAAGAAGTTTTTGACAAAAAGATGCACTTCATCATAAGGCATATCAATATCTTCTTTTACCTCGGATTCGGAATTTACCTCAAGGGAGTTATCCCCTTTGACCATGTAGCATATGTTGGAAACATCACTTCCATCATCCGAGTCACTCTCCGTACAGTATTGCTTTTGTTCACCAAGGGAGACTAGTGTTTCATACTACAAAAGCCGAATCAAAGTTAGCAACCCTACATAAATAATCATCATTTAGGGTACTCTTTAATGCATGGATGGCTTTTGCATTAGCCTCTAGATGCTTGCCATTTAAACAATATGAATCTTTAATAGTGGCAAGATAAATATGAATCCCTAGGTCTTTGAGGTACATTGACATCTTAACTTTTCAAGTTTGGATGTTAAGAATATCAAACATGAGAGGTGTCATGATATCCATGTGTGCATTTAAAAATAATGATTAGCTAAAATGTGAATCTTTAACTCTAGATTGTTAGACCCAAATCAAGAGCACAAAGCTCTAATACCAATTTAAAATACACCTAGAGGGGGGGTGAATAGGTGTACAAGCTAATCTAATGATAATGATGCAGAATTAAAAACTATTTATGTAAACTAAAACTATTAAGCTAACACACAAGGTATAGCACAAAAGTGTAGCTGAATTTCTGGTGAAGGGCTCTGGACTATCTCCTCAGGATTCCTCTAGATTAAGAGTTGAGGTGCCACTATGGCTCTCTTGGTTGAATACAAGTGTGAGCAATCAATCCCAAGCATATATCAATTGAGCACACAATATATCAAGCATGTAAGAGATATGAGCAATAAGCGTAAGCAAGATATATAAACACAAGTGAGAGAGAGAGATGAGAAATCGCAAACATGGGAGATTTGTTTCGAGGTTTGAACACCCTTACTCTACGTTCCCGCCTTCAACACTATGAAGGATTTTCACTAGAATCGATCCCACCGGATCACTTGGTGTCGCAACAGCTACAACGAGTTCACACTAGAACTCTTGAACTCACTAGTCTCTCTCTTGTTCCCGCAAGAACAAACACGCAAGCACACTAGCTTGTCTAGGCTGCACCTCTACACCGAGCTCCCACAAGAACTCATCATAAACACGAACCCACAAGTTCGCCTCCTCAAATACAAAGATGAATACTTGGTGATCTCAACACTTTGATCACCCAAAAACTCTCTCACAACAAAGCTCCTATAGGATTGATATAGCAATAGAAAGCTTAAGTATGTGTGAGAAAAACTAGATAAAGTAGTGGAGGAAAACTCAAGAAATCTCTTTTGAAAAACACTTTTGAAAACTCTCCTTTTGATATGAAAGTTTTAGCCCTAAAACAAGTTGAGAAAACCTCTAAGAGAGATGGGAAAAACTGGCTTTGAAACCCTCTCAAAATCTTGTCGAAATCAGCCCAAAACAGCCCCTATTTATAAGCCTAAAAAATATAGCCGTTGGCAGCCAACTCAGAAGCAGATCCTGCTGTCGGTTGACCGGCCGGTCGACCGGCCAGCGGTCAAATTTCTGACCGTTGGGGCCTGCCGGTCGACCGCCCGGTTGACCGTGCCCTGGGCTTTGACCTGCCGGTCGATCACCCGGTCGACCGGGTCCAGATCGAGAGAGCAAAGCTCTCTGGACGGTCAATCAGGTTTGTCGACCGATCCTCCAGCCAAAATAGTTGTGCACGTCTGTGCACATCGGTCGAGCACGCGGTCGACTGACTTCTGTCTCGGTCGACTGGCTGGTCGACCGGCAGAAGGCATGGTCTGAAATTTTGGGGATAAAAACTTGGTTTATAAATTCTAATAAAATCCCATAAAATCACATAAAATCTATAAAAGTAGGTTCATTGAAATACTTTGATGTACAAACATGTTTGATCAAAAATTAATATATATTACAAACATTTTGAATCATTTTTCTGATATAGAAATTTTGCTTTAAATAAAAATCCATATTTTTCAAAATCTATCTTTAATTTGAAAAATGATTTTTCTAAAACTTCTCCAAATATAAAAATAAGATTTTTAAATACTTTGAAGCTTAGTGTGTATGGATATGATCTAATACACCTATAAGATAAAATATCTATGTTTTTGACAATAAGCTCTAAAGTAAGTTTTGATAAATACAAAACTTAAACATTCGATATAGAATCACCAAATAAGTTTTTGTAAACATTTGAATCATCAATGTGCATGGGTGAAATCTAAACACATATAAATCATATAAACTTATTTTGATGAACTCTAATCATGAAACATAAAGATGTATACTTTGAAACTCAAAACCAAAACGGTATTTTCTAAAACTAAAACGATTTTATGAAAACACATATAAATTTTTGTGTGTGTGTATATGAGCTTGAGCAATCCACAACTAATCTATCCTTTACATTTTATCTAAAACACAACATCTTAACACTTACAAACATGACACAAGTCTTCTTGAAAATCTTCTCTTGAACATCTTCTTTTCCTTCTTGACTTGGTTCAAATCTTGATCCAATGAGCTAGACTCTTCTTGAGTACTTGATGCGATCTTGATGCGTGAGCTCTTGAATCAACACGTGCTAGCTTCAAAACTTGAGTTTGAATCTTTTCTTGAAGCTAAACACCTACTAAGATCTTGATAAAATATCTGAAACTATATAAACACAAGATCATTAATACTATAAATACATGAGCTAATCATCATCAAAATTAGAGTGATGGGCCTTTGGGCCAACAGGGCACTTTCAATGGCGAAGCAGTCTTGAGGCTATCGGATTCACTTGGATTGCAAACACATCAGGGGAAAGCAAACAAAAACAAGAGTAAAGAAGAAAAAGAAACCTTAATTTGATTCAAATAACAATGAAAGAAAAGACATACTTACACCGGTGCCACCTTCAGTACAAGTTTGCTCTCATTTTTCCATGAATCTCTCCTCTCCTTTCAGTTACATAAATAAAATAAAAAATTATATAAAAGAAAAGAATAACCTAGGTTAAACCTATACAAGAATCTATTCAACTCTCGGCTTTATCGTTCCACTGCCTCTGATGTATGGAGAATTTATAGGATAGAAATGGATAAGGAAACGAGTTGAAAGATAGGGGGAGCTGGCTATTTCTGAATTTGAATTCTCCTCTTATCTTCAAACTTGATTTGATGTGGATATTCAATTCTAATATGCAGCTTGTTGCGTGTTGATTGTCGAATATAACTTATCAAATTATAGAATTAAATACAGTGATCAATGTAAGAGTTGTAGCCTTTTAAGTCTTCTTTCTTCAATGTAAGAGTTGTAACCCTTTAAGTCTTCTTTTTGGATCATCTAGAATCACCAGATTTGAGTTTTGGTAGCGAAAGTTATGATTCAAATACTAAAATGTATCCAGTCTAAATTGCTTCATCTCATTCATTGATCTTCTCTATGTTTTGTTCCAGTTTTTTAATAGAATTACTTCTAAATCTTTGAATTTGAGTAGATCTTCATTGATTTGCTTTAGCTTTTAAAACTTCAGATTTACTTGGATAAACTTGTCCATTTCTCCTCTTTCTCCATAAATTATCATGCATACCTTTAAACATTAAAATGAATTAAATAGCAGAGTTTTATTATAAAATAAATGTGAAAATGTGACATATGTGACACTAAATATGCAATGCACATGTACAATCACACCCCCACACCTATCTTTTGCTCGTCCTCGAGCAAAACAAAAAAAATTAATCTAACACACTTTTGTAGGAATCAAGGTTGCACTTAACATGTACAACAAGCCATTAAACCTCTAAGTTACCCCTAGAGGACGAGTTTTATCTCGTGAGGATTTTTAGTAAATTACACCCACAAAATCCATAAATAAAGAGAAACAAAGTGTTAGTATTTTTGAAAGGCATTTTAAAAAAAAGAGAAAATATTTGAAGTATTATTATAGGATTTTAAGTAATCTATAAGTTATAGGAAAATCAAATTTTTCTTTCCTAAACTTAGTCTCTATTCAAAAACTTGTTATCAATCAAGGTAAGAAGTCATTGTATTTCTTATTTAGTCTATTACTTTACCCTAAGTCATATGCACCTTCATGATCGTGAAATTTTGACTAAAAGTTCTTTCACTCTATTTCTTATGCCTTATTTTATTTTATTTATTTATTTATTTATATTTTTGGTGCTATTATTCCTTAGTTCTATTTGGCTTTCTAATCTGCCCATATAATGAGCCTTTAATAAGTGACTCCCAAACCAAACGGTCCTAGGACACCCGGTGAGAAAACACCCCAAGGACTTAAGGACTCGAGCAAATAGGACCACAAAACTAAGAATTTTATTATATGAATCGCATTTAGGCGTGAATACTTATACTTTAAGAGGCACAAATACCAAGCTTAATCAGAGATTTTTTGATATTTATATATAATATAATATATTTAATAAGGCATAAGAATCTTTATTTTTGAACCCTAAGTGAGAAAGTATATAAAGCATGCATATTTCATCAAGGTAAAAATCTAGACTAAATTACTTTTCTAACTTTTCTTCCTAACCCTAGAAATCAAACAAATATTCTTACTTTGACCAAGTATAAGAAATCCTAATTATGATTCTCCTATTCCTTAAAATTAACTTAATTTCTTAAAAAAAATATGTCAAAATATTGCCCTCTTTTCAAAAAAATTTTTTAAAAGAAAGGAAAATGTTAATTTTTTTTATTTTAAATAAAAAGAAAACCTATGTTATGTTAGAACCCTCCCCCACACCTATCTCATGCATTGTCCTCAATGTATGAATGAATGCATAGATGCATTGAAAAAAAAGAAGAAAGGAAAGGAAAATATTACCTTAAGATGGTGGTTCTGGTGGTGGTCGGATTGGGTCAAGCGTTGCTACCCTATTAAGATAATATGGTGGTTCAGGTACCTATCTTTATTGACCTTTTTTTATTTACATATTTACAATCCCCAATATGATTAGGATCATGAAAGATCCTATCATGAAACTTATTCCCTTTACATGACCAGTCTTGGAAAATCGTCACGGAATCATCATAGTCTATACCTATGTCCAAACAGAAGAATGTGACTTGGTGGAATGGTTGAATTGGGCTCAAGAATGATAGGTTCAGGAACCAATACTAACTCAAAAAAAATCAACTTTGGGTCGAGAGTCAATTTTGGTTCCAGAGTTGAGTCCAAATCCAAGAATTGAAGTTTACATTCTTTTCCCATCAATGGAATGTGACTATCCAAAATTGGTGATTCAATTTCTAGATCTAAAGGTATGGGAATAAATATTGGCTCAGGAAATTGGTCTAAATAGGATAAGAATACCGGAGTCAACATAAATTCGAAGATGGGAACTGAATCACAAAGTTGGGGATCGGGTTCACATTTATAATCAAGTTCAATCTTATTAAAATGAAAACTTGCCAATTCGTCAATGGGTTGATATTGGTCAAGTTTAAGGTTTTGTGGTGAAATTGAATCTTGGTCAAAGCCTTCAAGATACCATGATTCTTGATTTTCATTAATATGGCTACAAGTGTTGGAATAGTCAAAGATTGGGTAGGGAGAGTTTCCTTATTCTTATGCATGTTTTTCAATCGACTAAGTCTTATTTCTATTATATCGACTGGATCACTTTGGAATTAAATTATGGACTCTATACTCTTTTCTAAATCGGTATGTTCTTCTATTTGTAGGACTTGAAAAATGGAGTAAGGATCTTGGATTTGAAAATTTTTATGGGATTTCGAGTCTTCTAGATTTTGAATTCATCGCTCGAACTCTTCTATGGCTTCCATCCTCTTTTCCCAGTCAATTGATTCTTCTAATAGTTGTTCGGGAGAAGGAGTATATAAAGCTAGATGTTGGTAAGGTGGTTGACTATATAACTTGGGGGAGTTGTATCCCCACTGACTCTATGAAGAGTAGTGATGTTTATTCCAGTCTTTTTCATAGTATTAGGACTGGGGCATATATTGATTCAGATAAGACCAATTCGGCATACTTGGTTGGTTAAAGTTATGATATACCGAGTTGGTAATATCCGAGTTAAAAGAGGTCGGGGCGAAATATGGACCACTATTTGCATATGAATAATTATAATTATAATACATATCACCAAGATGTCAAAAACAAAAGCAATAAAAAGCAAACAAATAAACAAATAAAATTGAAAAAAAAATCTAGCCTAAGTTAGGGTAGACTTAGACCTAGACGACTCCTAACTGGTTAGACTATCCATGGGGGCATATTACAGAATCTGACCACAAGTTAATCGATCAGGTAGGGGTAAGATCAGTGGGAGGTATCCGTGCCTAAGCAGTGGGTCTCATTATGCCAAACCACTGTTCTTCGAGGTTTCGGCTCATCAATCCCCAATCTTTGACACCGATTTAGCAAGAGTCAAATTCTAATCAACTTCCCCCTTAGGTCAGTCTCCTATTTGAGTCCGAGATGTCCCAGGGCCAACATCAACTTAGTTTTAGTTAGGCTTAGGTTAGTGAATGAGGGTTTGTTTGTAGGCTAAGATAGGGTAATGACTTCCCCCACCTTATCATGTTTATAGGACAAGCCCTTAATTCAGTTTAGTACAGTGTACAAGTATATAGAAAAAGTAACACTCAAGCAATATTTCATACAAGAATGAACCTTATACTAAATGCTATGCACACATACCTCGGCTTCAGCACTCTTCAACAGTAAATAGAAAATGTAACGAAATTGACATGTGCCTAAATACAAAGTCTAAACTGTTTTTAGCATTTACAATCAACCTTTTACTGTTGAATTAGAAATGTATGTACAGTGAGTCAAACAAAGAAATAAATAGCTACAATATTTAAAGTTTCCAATTCAGCCAACATGCAAAACATATAGGTTAGTAGTTCACTCAGATTGCCAGGGGAATGTAGCAAATCTGAGGGCTTTTGGGCTCTGCTTTCTTGAGCAGAGTCCAGGGCCACTTATTTGTCCACTGCAGCAAAACTTTTCTTGCTGTTAAACCTGTACACCAAGAACAGAGAAGAAGTTAATTAATAAAGTAAACAAAAAAGACTTACTTACCGTCCCTCCCGGCAACGACGCCAAAATTTGATTAAGTTGGAACCAGCACATAGAAAATAAAGAATTTCTGAAATAAGAAATAGAAGTGCAAGAAATCAATTGTACCGCTATAGCAAAGTGGTTATGCGGGTCGTGATCCACAAGGAGGGACTAGCGATGGAAGATTTTAAGTAAGTTCGTTTCTTTTTGAGTTTACAAAAATATGTTAGGAATTTCTTCTCAGTTTTAGAAAAAGAAAACGAAAAGGTTAAGTTAGAAGATGAGAAGAAGATGGTAAAAGAAAAGATGATGATGATATTGTTATTGTTTTATTTACAAAAGAAAAGAAAAAAACTAAAAAAAGAGGTGAATATTGGTTTTGGAGTAGAATTCTAAACTAAGAATTTAAAGAAAACTAAAAATTCTTACTTACCTTTTTCGTGCTCGTATACATTGGATTTGTCGGTACGATTTACCTAGACTCTGAAGACGATCAAGCATGGCGTACGGGATCTTCCCCGTTCACGATCTACACTATGAATAAAAGAGTTAGCTAGACTAGAAAAGGAATGGTTGTTCATCACCATAGGCCATCAAGGGCACTTGCAATGGTGAAGCAGTCTCGAGGCTATCGAATTAACTTGGATTGCAAACATATTAGAGGAAAGCAAACAAAAAAAAGAGTAAAGAAAAAAACCTTGATTTGATTCAAATAACAATGTAAAAAGACTTACTTACACTGGTTCACTTTCAGTACAAGTTTGCTCTCATTTCTCCATGAAACTCTCATCTCCTCTCAGTTACATAAATAAAATAAAAAATTACATAAAAGAAAAGAATAACCTAGATTAAACTTAAACAAGTATCTATTCTACTCTCTGCTTAATCTTTCCACTGTCTGATGTGTGAGGTATTTATAGGATAGAAATGGATAAGAAAACGCGTTGAAAGATAGGGGGAGTTGGCTATTTCTGAATTTGAATCCTCCCCTTATCTCCAATCTTGATTTTATGTGGATATTCAGCTTGTTGGCATGTTGATTGCTGAATATAAATTATCATATGATAGAATTAGAAATAGTAATCAACGTAAGAGTTGTACCCCTTTAGGTCTTCTTTCTGGATCATCTTGAATCATTATTTTTTGAGTTTTTGTAGCGAAAATTATGATTCAAATACAAAAATGTATCCGATCTGAATCCGAGTCTAAATTGCTTTTTCTCATCCATTGATCTTCTCCCTATTTTGCTCCAGGTTTTGGATAGAATTACTTCTAAACCTCAGAATTTGAGCAAATCTTCATTGATATGCTTCAGCTTTTAAAACTCCAGATTTAATTGGATAAACTTATCCATTTCTCCTCTTTCTCCATAAATTACCCGGCATACCATTAAACATTAAAATGAATTAAATAGCAAAATTTTATTATAAAATAAATGTGAAAATGTGACACTAAATATGCAATGTACATGTACAATCACAATAAAATTTGATTGAGTTGGAACCTGCACACAGAAAATATAGAATTTCAGAAATACAAAATAGAAGTATAAGTACTCAATACTACCGCTATAGCAACATGGCTATACAGGTCGTGATCCACAAGGAGGGACTAGATATGAAAGTTTTTAAGTAACTTCATTTCTTTTTGAGTTTACAAAAATATGTTACGAATTTCTTCTCAGTTTTTGAAAAAGAAAACAAAAAGATTAAGTTAGAAGATGTGAAGAAGATGATAAAAGAAAAGATGATGATGATGATGTTGTTATTTTATTTACAAAAGAAAAAGAAAAACTAAATAAAGAGGAAAATATTAGTTTTGGAGTAGAATTCTAAACTAAGAATTAAAAGAAAAATAAAAATTCTTACTTATCTTTTTCGTGCTCATAAACCTTGGATCCGTCGCTACGACTTAGCTAGTCTCTGAAGGCGATCAAGCATGGCGTGTAGGATCTTCCCCATTCCTGATCTACACTATGAATAAAAGAGCAAGGTAGACTAGCAAAGGAATAGTTGTTCATCACCATAGGCTATCAAGGACACTTGCAATGACGAAGCAGTCTCGAGGCTATCGGATTTACTTGGATTGCAAACACATCAGAGGAAAGCAAATAAAAACAAGAGTAAAGAAGAAAGAGAAACCATGATTTGATTCAAATAATAATGAAAAAAAGACTTACTTATACCGGTGTCACCTTCAGTATAAGTTTGCTCTCATTTCTCCATGAAACTCTCCTTCCTCTCAGTTACATAAATAAAATAAAAAATTACATAAAAGAAAAGAATAACCTAGGTTAAACCTATACAAGAATCTATTCTCCCCTCTGCTTGATTGCTCCACTACCTTTGATGTGTGGGGTATTTATAGGATAGAAATGGATAAGGAAACGACTTAAAAGATAGGGGGAGCTGGCTATTTCTGAATTTAAATTCTCCCCTTATCTCCAAACTTGATTTGATGTGGATATTCAATTCTGAACAGCGACTTGTTGGCGTGTTGATTGCTGAATATAATTTATCAAATAAAAAAAGTAGAATCAGTGATCAACGTAAAATTTATAGCCCTTTAAGTCTTCTTTTTAGATCATCTTGAATCATCCGATTTGAGTTTTGTTAGCAAAAGTTATGATTCAAATACTAAAATGTATCAGGTCTGAATCCAAGTCTAAATTACTTCATCTCATCCGTTGATCTTCTCTCTGTTTTGCTCCAATTTTTGGATAAAATTGCTTCTAAACCTCTGAATTTGAGTAGACCTTCATTGATTAGCTTCAGCTTTCAAAACTCCAGATTTAATTAGATAAACTTGTCCATTTCTCTTTTTCTCCATAAATTACCTTGCATACCATTAAACATTAAAATGAATTAAATAGCAGAGTTTTATTATAAAATAAATGTGAAAATGTGACATATGTGATACTAAATATGCAATGCACATGTACCTTCAGTCGCTGAGAACAAAGCTTCTTAGAAGATTATACATACCCACTCTACTCGGATATAGACTACAATGGTCTCTTTGTTTCGTTCATCAGCTTGATTATGAGATTTTTTTTTTTTTAAGAGTGAGTAGACATGTGTGGGACTTTCAAATCATTCACAGCTTTTTCAAAGGAGCGAGTTATGGCACTTTCAGACGGGGGAATATGACTAGGTTGTCACTCTTCTAGATGAAATAAATGGAAGAAAGTGGTTGCAGTGCATATACCTACAGAGTGAGATTTAGAGAAGAAAACCATACAAACATGCTATAACAGTAGCTCAAAAAAGGATCGTATTCATGATTGAATTCCTTTTTACTTGAGATTTTTTTCCCCTTCAATCAAATGTGGTGATTTATTAGGATAATTGAATGGTCTAAAATCACGCATGAAGTGTTGGTGTTTTTATAAATAATATAGATATAGATAAGTATTTAGACATTCTGTTTAATAATACATAATTATCCCCATATGTATGTATGCTTTATGCATGTTTAAATATACTTTTACACAAAATATTATTTTTTAAACCTATCAAAACCCATCCAACCCGCTTGAAACCCAACCAGACCAAAACCCAACCTAAAACTCGACCAACGACTTACATATAAGTTGAAAACTCACATGAAATTTCCGATTCAGTTTTAAATACCCTCAAAAACTTAGCCAACTTGACCCATGAACACACCTCTCAGGGACACGAACATGTTAATGTTCGGAGATCAGTTTTGGGTCTACACGTCAGACTTGAGATGGGTTAGGGATTTTCCAGATTGGGTTTAGGTCCAGATTCATCAAGATTGATAATTTTAACGCTAAAGTTATAGTTTTAACGATTCTATGGCTTTATTTGGATTTTATAGAGTCGAGTCCAGTATTGGTAGATTTGGAGTGTAGATCTTGATTCTAAACTTGAGCCTGGGCAAAATAAAGTTGGATCATTGTTGGGTTTGGCTAACCCATGCCCACTTGCAGCCCTAGTGCCCTACGAAAGAAAGATATAGCGATATGTGGGTCAAAAAGCCTCTTCTAAAAATACACCTATTGTATATTTATATACTATATTTTCAATAAAAACTAACTCTAAAAATTGAATTGCCCCCAAATAAACTGTCTTTGAATTACATTGAACAATTTGATGCTAATGATTAAAAATTATTTTTTTAGTTGTGGCATACTTGAGTTTATTTTATTTTTGTCATAAATCACATGTTTCATTGAATCACTGTTTAGACAATCATCGCATTGTTGCTATTTTTAGTCATATTTGTCTTTTGGTAATAATTGTCCTTTTTCTTTTGACATTGTGAAATTTTGTGGGTATCCTCAACATATCAAATGTCAGATTAATCTTTTTCCTAAATTAATAAGTGATGTGGTCCTAATTATTTAGCTATACTGTAAACTGGCATTGGTGTTATAAGCAAATAACATAGGATCTCGCCTGTGATAGTAATCCTATAAGAAGTAAGCGTGGTGATGGAACACTATTTGATTCGAATTCGGTCCATTTGCATTCTTAAAATTTGAATCCGATTCCAAAACCTTTTACTTTTGCTTTAAAAAAGTATTGAAAAATTCCAAGCCACTAAAAAGTTTTTAAAAAAAATTCCAAACCTGAGAATAAAGTAGTTAGGTCAGTATCGCTTTGTTGTAGGCAACAGAACAGGTTCATTATGAAAACAATGAAGCTCTCCTAAAACATGAAAAGACTTCAAATTCAGTGCTACAATTTTCCTAAATTCTATACTTTTCGTCTAGTGGGAGCTGAATAATGATTGGTGTCAAAACTGAAAGAATAATTCCAGGAAACCGACACCAAACAACTTAAGATTAAGAATCCCTGCAACACAGGTTTCTAGGTTGCTAGATTACCGAGGAAGTGATTACAATTAGTTTTAGGTGTTGAGAATACAGGTAATATGAAGAATATGATTGCTATCCTAGCTTGGTAGTAAGAACAACCTTCAAATTTGTTTGTTAACAGAATGAGCTGAAACTATACAGTTAAATAAGATAGGAGGATGGTTTGGTGTGAAAAAAGGACTATATTTCAGGTTCTCTCAGGCTTTGGGATGAGAAAAGGATGACAAAAATTATTTAGAAAAGCTATCTTTATGTCCATCAGGAACTTCTTGATTGTTGTCCGTGCAATCAGCACTTAGATGATACTAATTCTGCAAACTGGTCTATAAATATCGAAAAAGTCAATACATTCTTTCTGGAAGAAGCCTTTTGCCACCAGTCTCACTTTGTACTTTTTATGGTACCATCAGGTCTCAACTTTCTTCTGATGATCTACTTGTAGATGATAGGATTTGCACCTTCTGGCGCATCCACCAATTTTCAAGTGTGATTCTAAATCAAAGAGTCCATTTCGTCATCTATGGTTTCCTTCCAGAGAAGAGCATCTTGGACTGTATTGCTTCTTGAACAATTTGTAGATCTCCTTCTACGTTGTAGGTGATGAAGTCATCTCCAAAATCCTTCTGCTTTCTGATGACCTTGGAAGGTGGTTCTGCAACTCCTGGAGTTTCTTTTTCAGCATCAACGCCTTCAGCATCTGCAGAGATTGATTCATCTGGTGCAATAGACTTTTCAGTATTTTTAAGTTATCTTTGAGCGATACGCCTTTATCCTTGATAAACTTATCCTCAAAGAACTATGCATCCTGAGCTTTGATGATGGAGTTAGTGCTAAGATCCAGAAATCTGCATGCATCACTATTTTCAGCAAAACCAAGAAACACGCACATGTTTGCCTTATGATTAAGCTTTGGCCTCATGATATCTGGTATTTAGACATAAGCAAGACACTCTCACACTTTGAAATCGTCCAGGGAAGCTTGATATCCCAACCATAGCTGACGTGGAGTACTATCTGATTTGGTTCAGGATTTAGTTAGCTAATCTATGCTCTCTAAAACATGATTAGGAACTTCAAGTCTTAGTGTCAAATCCCTAATTCTAAATGACAACTAATCCTTTAATTAACAATCCAAGCAGAAGCTATAAAAGTTTAACAGACAATCATCCCTAGAACTAAGCTAATCTAATAAAGCAGTTAAATCTAACTTCAAAGCATGATAAAATTAATGCATAGAAATTTAACCAACAAAGCATAATTGGGATTGATTGTCTAATTGTAAATTCATAGCCTATCCACGTCATCAATTTTATGAATTATTTTTTCATTATTTATAAGTAATTTAATCTAGCATTATCAGCTCTAAGAGATATTTTTAATCTTCTGCATCCTGCTCACTCTAGGTTCATCTTCCTTATATACTCAAGGAGAATCTTATTACTCATAATAAAATTAATAACAATATAATTTATTAAATAAAATATCATTAAGATTCTAATCTATTAATTGCAGTAAAATAATAAATTGACTAAATTAATTAGAATAAATTTTAGTGGCAAGGAAAATACCTGGTCTGTGATCGGGGTAAAACCGCGCACAAAAAGTGTATGTTTTGAAATCAAGATTTAAAGTGTGTGTGTTTTGGCTTCCTCGATACTTCCGTTATAGCATAGAGGCTAAAACGAGTCGAATCCACAAGGACAGGAGGCGATAGAAGCTTTACCGGTTGATTCACGTGTATGTTAAAAATTCTTCAAAGTTTTAAAGAATCAAAAGAAAAGAAAGCAAAGAATGAAAAGAGAGATACGGTGAAATACGAAGACGTGGGAAACATTGAAAAGAATGTATTTGTAATTTTGTTGTATTCTAAAACAAAGTGAAAAAGAAAGAAAACTCATGGCACTAACTACTAATGACTCCACCAACATGCTAACCTCTTAGTGATAGTTGCCTCACATGTATCATTGGCCATCACTAGTCCTTAGTTCAAGAGCGATTCAAAGCATGACCCATATGTAACTCATCACAACCCAACTCATCAAACAAGTGCAAGTTACACTTAAACCATCAATACTATAGAAAAGTAAGCATGGAGTAAAGTAATGTTAGCTTGTTAGTGGTTAGGAAGTTAGAGTGTTAGATCCATCATCATGAGCCATCAATAGCTCTTGCAAGAGTAAGGCCAAAACGAGGCTATTAGATTCATGTGGATTATCATAAAAGAAGTTAGTAAGTTGGTGGTTAGTAGTTAGTTGCCATGAGAGAAAAGTTAGCTACACATGTAAAAGAGATTAGAAAGAAGAAAACATAGAGAGGTAAAGAGAGCACCTTTCATAGATTGTCACCTTCTATTACAAGCACTCTTGCATTCCAAGCATGAACCACTCTCTTTCCCTATTAAAAGATCTACAAAATGGAAAATACAAAGAGGAAGAAGAACTAACCTAAACTAAACTACCCTAAATTACAACATGGAATGAAAACTACTCCTAACTCTGTATATCTTTGCTCTGAAACCCCAGGGGGGTATTTATAGCCATTAGGAAAGAGGGGGACAGGCCCTGGCCCAAAATGCGGCCGGGGTCGCGGCGGTACGGCCGTGGAAACGCGGCCCAAGCCGCGTTTCCGGGGCCCTACTGGGGCCGTGCGCGGCGCTTCGAGCCACGCGCGATCCCGTCTGTCCCCTGTCAGGCCCTGTGCCCGTTTTGATTTTGCAGCCCCTGGTTTTGACGAATCAGCTCCTCTAGGTCAATGGCTATCTTTAATAGGCCTTTAATCACCAATTAAATGGTGATTTAGGGTCTTCTTCTTCATTGCACACCATGGACCTAGAATCAAGCAAGCAAAACTTTATTAGCAAAATTTAATATGAAATCAATGTAAAGATGTGATACAAATTATGCAAAATTAGAGACTAATCACACCCCCACACTTATCTTTTGCTCGTCCCGAGCAAAACAAAAAACTAAGGAATTATTACACCACTTTCGCAGGTGACGCGATTGCACTGAGCATGTGCAACAAGCCGTTAAACCTCTAAGTTTCCCCTAGAGGAGGAGTTTTGTCTCCTGAGGGTTTTCAGCGGATTACACCCATAAAATTCATAAAGAAAGAAATCAAATGTTAGTATTTTGAAAACGCTTTTTGAAATAGAGAAAAGTGTTTTGAAGTATTTTTGCGAAAATATAAGTGATCCATGTCATAGGTTAACAAGAAATTGTTCTTTCTTAAACTAAGTCAAAATGTAAAAAAAATCTTGTTATAAATTAAATGTAAGAATTTAAAATTGAATTGACTTTTTGATCTTTCATAAAACTCTTAGAAAAATATGCACTTTGTAGACTGTGAAGATTTTGGGATATTGACTCAAACTTTCATGCCATTTATTTATATTATTATATATTTATTTATTTTTTTATTATTTTTTCTTTCCTTAGTTTTCTTAGGCTTTCTTATTTACTCGGGTAGTGAGCCTTTAGCCGGTGACTCCCAAACCAGATGGTCTTAGGGCACCAGATGAGAAAATATCCCTCGGACTTAAGGACTTGAGTAAACAAGGCCACAAAACTAATGGGGATTATTTATTTTTTTATCCACCGTTTTAGGTGTGAATAATCATGCTTCCTGAGGCATAATTACCCAACTTCAGTAAGTGGTTTTCATCAAAAATTTTTAATATATATATTTTTTATGGCATTTTCAGTCTTTGTTTCAATCCCAAAAAAATTGTGTAAGTGTGAAGTGCATAAATCTAAGGCAAAAAATTCAAGATCAAATTATCTTTTCAATCTTACTTTCTTATCCTATAATTTAGACAAGATCTATTATTTTGACTTGGTTTAAAATTTCATAATTTTAGGTCTTCCTAATTCCTAAGATAATCTTAATTTTCTTAAAAATAAATCAAAAACTATTTTTCTTGTTTCAAAAAATTTTGTAAAAAGAAAAGAAATTTTTTTTTTGAAAAGAGGTGTAAAAGAAAGAAAATGTAAAACTAACTATGTTAGTAAACCCTCCCCCACACTTATCTCACGCATTGTCCTCAATGCATCGTGAATATGTATATACATAAAACAAATGGAGAGGGAAGGAAGATTACCTCATGGTAGTGGTTCCGGTGGTGGTCTGACTGGGCCAAGCGTTGCTACCCAATCAAGATATCGTGGATCTTGCAGAAACCCACCAATGACCTCTCTAACATGACCCAATAAAAGAATGATGGATTGAATGGTCTTATTGAAAATTTTATCCCCATCTAATTTTCAATTTTCAAAAATAATGATTGAGTCATTTTCTTCAACATTCTTGTCCAACAATGAAGTGTGATTTTGAGAGATGATTGATTTAGACTCAAATGGAACAGGAACAAAAACCGATACCGACTCGAAAAGTTGACTCAGATCAAGTCGAGAGTCAACAATGAGAGTTGAAATTGGTTCAAAAATAGGGTCCAAACCAAAGAATTGATGTTCACACACTTTTCCCAACAATGAAGTGTGATCATAGGAGATTGGTGATTCCATTTCACGGTGTACTGGTACAGGATTCAATGTTGACTCTGAAATAGAGAAAAAATCTGATAAAGATACCGGGGTCATTATTGAATCAAAAAGTGAAAAGGAATCGCTAACTTGAGGTTCAGGATTATTTTCAGGTTCGATTTCAATTTCAGGAAAGGGGTAACTTGCCAGAATGTCCAGGCGACTTTCATAACTTGGAGTTTGGTCAAATTCAAATGTGTGTTCTAAAATTGAATCTAGATTCCCAAAATAACATGATTCTTGGGTCCAATCAGTAGAGTTAGGGATAAAAGGATCAGTCAAAGGTTGACAAGAAAGATTTTTCTCGCTCTCATTGATCAATTCGCTCATAAGTGAGTCTAACCTACTGATAGGCCGGGTAATAGAATTTTGATTTGGAATCATGTCTTCCATACTCTTTGCAATTGGTTCTTCGTGAAAAGATGAGTATGGAAGTTGATTTTGGAAATTATGGTGAAATTGTGAGTCCATTGGATTTTGTGATTGCTGCTCGGACTCACGCAAGGGTTCTATACTCAAGTCCAGTATTGATGGTTGTTCATTTTGAATAGGTGGTACTGGAAAAGATGAGTAGGACTCTTGAAAATGTGGTTGAGATGAGTCCAACATGTTTTGTATTCTTTCACAAAAGACTTCCAAACGCTTTTCTAGCTCAGATTCTTCTTCAATTGGATGCTCTAGAAAAGGAGTATGTGGAGTTTGATGTGGGAAGGATTGTGAATTGAGCAAATTTTACATTTGTTGTAGGAACTCTTCTATACTCCTTTCCAAATTAGATTTTTCTTCGGGTGGTGGAACAGGAAAAGGAGTATATGAACCCAAATTGGGGAATGAACTTTGTGAAAATTGTGGATAAGGCGGTTGAAAATTTGACTCGGGGGAGGTGAATCCCCATGAACTCTGTGAAGAGTTGAAATTATTTTGAAAATTATGGTCATAATATTGGGGGTACGGGTCATATTTTCGGATAATCCCAACCCGGCATATATGGTTGGTTCATGTTGTATATAGCCGGGTCGGAGTTATCCGAGTCAAATGAGGTCGGAGTGAAATATGGATTCATAGTATAATTGAAAGAATTATTGTTATTAAAATCCATATCACACTTTACAAAAAAGAAAAACAAACAAACAAACAAATACAAAAAAAAAAATAAGCCTATGCTAGAGTTGACTTAGACCTAGACGACTCCTAACTGGTTAGACTGTCCACGGGGGTATACTGTCGGAAGCTGACCACGAGTTAATCGGCCAAGTAGGGGTAAGATCAGTGGGAGGTATTCGTGCCGGAGCAACAGGCCTAATTATGCCAAACCACTGTTCTTCGAGGTTTCGCCTCTCAATCCCCAACCTTAGACACCGATTTAGCAAGAGTCAAATTCTAACAACTTCTCCCTTAGGTCAATCTCTTAAATGAGTCCGAGATGTCCCAGGGGCCAACGTCTAGCAATTTTATTTAGGCTTGGGTTGTGTGAGTGGGGAGGTGATTTTGGGCTAAGAGAGGGTAATGACTTTCCCACTTTATGTTGTATTAGGTGTTGCCCTTAAGTTAAATTTGTGCAAGTGTGCAATATAGATAAGAATGAACACAAAAAAGCGAGTAATCACTGAAGTGTTTGTCCTATACTATATGCAATGCCATATGTACACCTCCTATCAATATCACAACACAAGAATAAAATACAGTATATTGGAATGAAAGTTGACACGTGCCTAGATGTAAATGTCTAAACCATTTTAAAGCATCCAATTTTCGTATTTTAATTCTTAAAATTATTTACAGTGTACAGGTAATATAAATAAAAATTAGCGGCAGAGTATAAGAATAAGAGGTTACCCGACACACAATAGCAAGTGTGAGCTTCTGTAACGCTAAAAATTTAACCTGCACACCAAAAACAAAGAAGAAAGGTTAACAAGAACGTGAAATCAAACCGTTCCATCCCGGCAACGGCGCCAAAATTTGATCGGGGTATACCGCGCACAAAAAGTGTATGTTTTGAAATCAAGATTTAAAGTGTGTATGCTTTGGCTTCCTCGATACTTCCGTTATAGCATAGAGGCTAAAACGAGTCGAATCCACAAGGACGGGAGGCGATAGAAGCTTTACCGGTTGATTCACGTGTATGTTAAAAGTTCTTCAAAGTTTTAAAGAATCAAAAGAAAAGAAAGCAAAGAATGAAAAGAGAGATACGGAGAAATACGAAGAAGTGGGAAACATTGAAAAGAATATATTTGTAATTTTTGTTGTATTTCTAAAACAAAGTGAAAAAGAAAGAAAACTCATGGCACTAACTACTAATGACTCCACCAACATGCTAACCTCTTAGTGATAGTTGCCTCACATGTATCATTGGCCATCACTAGTCCTTGGTT
The DNA here is from genome assembly GCA_038442645.1 of Agave tequilana. NCBI lineage: Eukaryota > Viridiplantae > Streptophyta > Magnoliopsida > Asparagales > Asparagaceae > Agave > Agave tequilana. The sequence goes on along the minus strand of JAVJIF010009012.1, from coordinate 27,860 downwards.
CAAGAGCGATTCAAAGCATGACCCATATGTAACTCATCACAACCCAACTCATCAAACAAGTGCAAGCTACACTTAAACCATCAATACTATAGAAAAGTAAGCATGGAGTAAAGTAATATTAGCTTATTAGTGGTTAGGAAGTTAGAGTGTTAGATCCATCATCATGAGCCATCAATGGCTCTTGCAAGAGCAAGGCCAAAACGAGGCTATTAGATTTATGTGGATTATCTAAAAGAAGTTAGCAAGTTGGTGGTTAGTAGTTAGTTGCCATGAGAGAAAAGTTAACTACACATGTAAAAGAGATTAGAGAGAAGAAAACATAGAGAGGTAAAGAGAGCACCTTTCATAGATTGTCACCTTCTATTACAAGCACTCTTGCATTCCAAGAATGAACCACTCCTCTCCCTATTACAAGATCTACAAAATAGAAAATACAAAGAGGAAGAAGAACTAACCTAAACTAAACTACCCTAAATTACAACATGGAATGAAAACTACTCCTAACTCTGTATATCTTTGCTCTGAAACCCCAGGGGGTTATTTATAGCCACCAGGGAAGAGGGGGGCCAGGGGACAGGCCCTGGCCCAAAATGCGGCCGCGGCCGCGGCCATACTGGGGCCGCGCGCGCGATCCCGTCTGTCCCCTGTCAGGCCCTGTGCCCGGTTTTAATTTTGCAGCCCCTGATTTTGACGAATCAGCTCCTCTAGGTCAATAGGTATCTTTAATAGGCCTTTAATCACCAATTAAATGGTGATTTAGGGTCTTCTTCTTCATTGCACACCATGGACTTAGAATCAAGCAAGCAAAACTTTATTAGCAAAATTTAATATGAAATCAATGTGAAGATGTGATACAAATTATGCAAAATTAGAGACTAATCAGTCTGCATGTTCTGTCACGACAAAATCCGAGCCAAAAACGCACAAAATCGTTGCTTGTTTGTTGTTGCATCGGGCGCACGGAACGAGGTAAACCAGCGTGCACTGGCCACGATGCACAAATGAGACGAGACTGCTTGTCAACAGTCTCGTCACGTACGAAAGACAAGACCACCGCCACTTGGACTCGGTTCATGAGTGTGAGCCACACATACAATAAGAGGGCCAATCCCGCGTTGACACGTGAATTGAAACTCTTATAATCTCTTATAATATATGTGTGAGGTACACACACAACATATTATAAGAGGATTAATACACGTGTCAATATATGATTGGTCTTCTTATTGTATGTGTATGTGACTCACACACATGAACCGAACCCCCGCCACTTTTGCTTTCTCCTGCACAGAGCACAAACTGTCAATTGCGTGGTCTCGTTCTCGAGAAATAATGAAAAATGATGTCGCCCACTCGTGCTCTGACCGAGGCAGAAGTCGTGTGAGAAATCTCCCTCGCCTTTCGCGTGGAGGAGTCACCACTGTCCACGTGTAGAACCGACAATGCAGCCCGCTTGTCATCTCTCGTGCATGCCGAATGAGGTAACAAATCGCACCTTAGCGTGGTGACCAAGGCTGGCTTCATCGTGGAAAACAATTAAGGACAAAAGCAACGAACACAAGTTGAGAATTTATTAGAACAATGATTGTTTGGTCAAAAAAAAAACGCGAAGTAAACTTTCTCTGAGTGGATGAAATATTACAACAGAATGATTTTGATTACAAAAGAGGGGAGAATATCTTGATCTTCCTTTTGTTTAGGGCTGAGTTCTTGATGTGACGATGGAGAGTGATTCTTATTTTCCGTTAACCGACTGAACGACAAGCTTCTCTTCGGGGTGCTCTCTAAAAAATAATCAGAAAGGAACTCTGTTTTAACACACTAAGTGTTTAGAGCTTACTAATTTTTTTCTTTTTTCTCTCTCTGAACCTCTGTGGTTGAAAAGAAAGAAACTTTTAGCTTGAGAATTCTCAGCTCAATGTCTCAGAAAAAACCCTCTTCCTTCATACTTCTTGAGGTTATTTATAGGGGGGTCATAGGGGGTATAATTGTCCCCTAGAATCCCTCTATAATGGGGATTAACTCCCCCATTATATGGGGAGTAATTTACCCAGTAATGGTGGTTAATTACAATAGAAACGCGAGTCTCGCACTGGACGCGAACCTCGCGCTGTTGTGTAAACGCGGCGCTCACAGTCTTCTCATGGCCGCTTTGCAGTCAAAAATGTGAAGCTCACAGGCATGCGTTGAAACTGAGACGCGGAGTTGCTAAGACCCGTGTTAGAAGAGAGATGCGGAGTTCCTCAATCTTGTGTTTGAAATGAGACGTAGAGCTTCTCAGACCCGCATTTGAAGTGAAAAGCGGAGTTTCTTAGACCCACATTTGAAGAGAACGCGGAGTTGCTCAGACTCGCGTTTGAAGTGAGATGCGGAGTTACTCAGACCTCTGTTTGAAGAAACACGCGGAGTTGCTCAGACCTGCGTTTGCCCATGGACGTGAGGTTTGGCTTTTAGTTAAAACGCGACCTTCGTCTAATGATTGTTAGACAGCCTACAATGATTGCACAATTATTACGGGAATCAAAACGAAAAGCAGAGAGAAAAGAAAGAGTCGCTGTAAAAAAATATTTTTTTAATTAAAGAATTTAATAAAAAAACGAGGCATAAACTCTAAACCTAGGCAGTACTGTCCTTTTATATGCCGGAATTTGGCCTTTTTACATATAAGTTCCTCATCTTGACAAAATTACATAGAAGGAAAAAATATTAATTTACACTTGGAATTTCAGCTCGAAAATTACTCTTGGCCCCCCTCGACTTTGCAGAATTGCATCTTGACCCCCTGCTAACATCAAAACATCTTGAACTGAATGTGAATCTCTTGAATGTATGTTTCAAGTGTAGTGGGCCAATTTCGATAATGTCAAGTCCTCCACTTTGTATTGAAGCTCCTTTCGGCCCGTCTACTATCTTTGAAGTATGCAGTTGTTGTCTTTTCTCCTCCTAACAAATTTGTCTGCAAAAATCACTAAAACATACTCAAGTAGTATTATTTAAATACAGAAAATAGATAATAGGAACAAAAAAATGATGTAAAATTGTATTAATCATTAGCAGCAACGCCTCTCCCCAATAGAAAGTAGGCAGACTTGATGTAATCAACATTGAGTTTACTATCTCAATGAGTGTGCGGTTCTCCTTTCTGTAATTCCATTGGACTGCAGGGAGTAAGGAAAAGTCGTCTCTGCAATGAGGCCATGTTCCTTAAGGTATGCTTTAGCTTCTTTCGACCAGTACTCGTCACCTCTATCGCTTCTAAGCTTCTTTATTGAATGCTCAAGTTGCTTCTCCATTTAAGTCTGAAACTCAATGAACTTGCTAAAGCTTCATCTTTTGACTTTAGCAAGTTAAAGCGAGAATAATCGTCGATGAAGATGATGAAATACTTCATGCCACCTCTAGTCACGAACCTCTTGAAGTCGCAGGTGTCTGAATGAACCAGATCAAGAAGGTGTGTGCTCCTTGTAACATTTGTAAAAAGCTTTCTTGTGATCTTGGCTTGTAACATACTTCATATTTTCTAGTCTTATCACCCCCACTATTTGGAAGTAAGCCTGACTTTTTCATATTGAACATTTTGCTTTTACATGACTTAATCTGTTGTGCCATAAAGTAGAGGAAAAAAATAGATATTTCATTGATGATTAAGTGGGTACAATTGTAATTATTTTGTGCATGCCATCCGAGCAATAAGCATTGCCAAAGTACACTTCTTGTAAGATAGTACAACCTTCTCGCCTTGAAAATTTGGCCTAATTCCTGCATCACATAGCGGGTTCCTGGAGACTAGATTCTTGAAAATTGATGGGACATGTTTCACACACTTCAGGGTGAGAGTCTTCCTTGAAGTAAGAGTTGGCACCACGGTCCTGGTTTAGAGTACAATAACAATAGAACGATAAGCCATTGACATGTTTTCCTTTACAGCAACATAGGTGGAGAAGAAATCTTTGTTGGATCAGACATGACAGGTAGCACCTGTATCTACCCCCAATCAGAGTCGTTGGAGGGAGATATCACTTGGAAGAGTATACCAACAAAATTGTTGACCTGGTTGATGTTATGGGCCTCCTCTTTCTTCTCTTTCTTTGGTGCTTTATAGGCCTTAGCAAAATGGCATTCACTGTCGCAGTTGAAGCACATGTCAGTCTTCTTTAACTCCTTCTGCACATTTAGGTTCTTCAAATTATGGTTTTTTTGGTTGAACTTCTTCATCTTCTTGGAAAAATCTTTGTAGGACTTGGAAGCCATTATGTTAGCAGACACCTACTACTTGACAAGTAGCTCGTTCTTTGCTCGAGTCCTGATCTCATCTTTGATCCGATGGAACCTCCTCAGGGCGAGTAGCGACACATTCTTCTTCCTTCTGTGAATGTTAGTGAAGAATGACAACTAGAAGAAAGAAAGCTTGATGACAATGGCATTGGAGATGAAGGTGTTGCAAAAAGTGATCTTCTCATCCTTCAACTTCATTACAACTTTTTTGAGCTCCTTGACCTGAGGTATAACTTTAGTATCATTATCAAACTTGAAATCTAAAACATATTTATGAGATGAGATTTGTATAGCTTCTCCTCGTCCTTGTACTGGTCCTCTAGAGCATTCTGAATATCCTTTGCAGAGAGCTTGTAGAAGTAGACATTTACAAGACGACATGCAAGACAGATGAGAAGGTAGCTCCTGCAGAAGTGGTCATCTCGTTTTCATGAGGTCTCAGTCTCTGAATCCTCTTCAAAATCGGGTTTCTCTTCTGAAATGACATAGTAAATCTTTAGAAGTTGCATCTCAAAAATCATTTTACGTCGCCAAGCATTAAAGTTTGTTCCATCAAAGTTCTCTAGCTTCAAAAAATCCATTCCAATAGCCTTAGCAGGGTCCATAGCTGACCAGAAATATTTGGTTCAAAATTGTTAGAACAAATGAAAATTAGATTGGAGGGAATTGTACTTTTCTTGAAATTGAAAATCAAAACTTCTGAAGTAGAGCTGCTTTGCGTCCTTGAATGATACACTTGAAGCAATATTTGATCTACTCTGGTGCAAGGATCTCAAAGTCAAATTGCCTCCAGGAACAACAATTAAAGAACTCTAATGTCCACTAACTAGATTCTCAGGAGATCTCCTCGATCTGATCAGGTAAGTGATATCCTCAATCTAACACATGACAGGACTCTATTGACTGGCTTGGACACACTTCTTGTAATTTAAACAGCACTCTTTGGAAGCTAACCAACTCTCTTTTTCATTTTGATTTTTCTTGGTGATGATACAAATAAGCTCAAGGGGCCTATTTATAGGATTTCTAGAAGCCCAAGAGTCACCCTTCCTTAATGATGGTAACCCAAGAGACTTGTCTATGTTCAATGAATCCAACCAAAGACTCTTCTTTAATGTGTGAAGCCCTAGAGTTATCCAGATTCAATGAATACATCCTAAGAGTTAATGAGGGAAGTGCAAAGGACTTGTTCAGGTTTAATGAATTTAGCTGATTGAGGTTTACCTACACAGAAAAACATAATTTTAGAAATGAAGAATAGAAGTGCAAGATTCTCAAGTCTACCGTGATAGAAAGCAGCTATACTGGTCGTGATCCACAAGGAGGGACTTGCGATGGAAGCGTGTTGTAAAATTTCTTTTAGTTCACTTAAAATGGTTAAAAGTTCTTCTTTGTCTTTAAAAAGAAAAAGAAAATGAAGCTATGTTAATTTGGAGAAAGTGGTAGATAGGAGAAGAAGGTGATTGTGGAAAATAGAAAACTTAGTTAAAGAAAAGAAATGAAAAGAGTAAAGAAAGAGAATTGGTGATTGGAAGTGATCTAAACTAATGAATTAAAAGAAAGAAAGAAAAACTAAAATACTTACATACCACTTTGACGCTTGCTTACCTTTGATCCGTTGCAATGATTGACCTTGGCTTGAAGGCGATCGATAGATGACAGATAGAATCTTCCCCATTTAGAAATTAAGGTGCAAGCTAAAACTAATTTAAAAATGGCTATCCATCACTATAAGCCATCAACGACACTTGAAAGGGCAAGGAAATTCGATGCTATTGGAGTCATTTGGATTTACAAGCTCCTCAGAGGGAAGTAGAAGAAAAACAAAAATGAAGAACAAGAAAAATAAAAGAAGAACATAAAAATGTAACTTTTGATTAAATAATGTAATAATGAAGGAAAGGAATAACACTTACATCGGTGTCACTCTCGGTACAGCCTTCACTCTCATTCTCTCATGAAACTCTTCTTTTCTCTGAGTTACATAATTAAAAACAAAATTTACATGAAAAGAAAAATAAAAACCTACACTGAAGTAGTCAATAACCTAGCCTAAAATCTATCTCTGCTCAGTCATGCCCCTTTTCCTTCTTTATAGCCATAATTGGATAAGAGAGCGTACGAAGATGGGGCAAAATGTCTTGCCCAATGAAAAAAAAATCTTCTACTAAGGATGGAGATAGAATTGGAGATAAATTTTTGTTTTATCGCTTGATTTTCAGTTAGATTGTGTCTTATCTCTCTGAATCTTTTGAATATATATCCCAATCCTTTAGATATTCCTTTGTATATTGATAGGATTGCCTTTGGACTTCTGGATTTGCCTCTGGACTTCTAGATTTGCCTCTATTTTCTAGCTAATAAAATGAATCTAACTAAATCTGATTTAGTTGGATTAGATTTATAATGATCATCAGCTAACCAAATGATTCATATAAATCTGATTTAACTGGTATTTATTCAGTATTATCTTTTCTCCCTTCATTAATCATATCCTACATGAATTAAACATTAAGACAAGATGATTAGCAGATTTATTACAAGAAAGTGTAGGAATATACTAATTAATAAAGCAATATACGTGTATGATCACACCTCCGCACCTATCTTTTGCTAGTCCTGGGCAAAACAAATGAAAAATTAATCTAACACACTTTCGTAGGAATCACGGTTGCACTTAGCATGTGCAACAAGCCGTTAAACTTCTAGGTTATCCCTAGAGGACGAGTTTTGTCTCGTGAGAGCTTTCAGTGGATTACACCCACAAAATTCAAAAAGAAAGAGAAACAACGTGTTAGTGTTTTCGAAAAGCATTTTGAAAAAGAGAGAAAATATTTGAAGTATTTTTGTAAAAACTCAAGTAATCTATAGGTTATAAGAAAATCGAATTTTTCATTCCTAAACTTAGTCTCTATTCAAAACTTGTTATCAATCGAGCTATAGAGTCAAACTGTATTTCCTATTTAGTCTATTATTTTATCCTAAGTCATATGACTTTCATGACGTGAAGTTTTGACTCAGGGTTCTTCAACTCTAACTCTTATGCCTTATTTTTATAAATTTTTGGTGATAATATTCCTTAGTTCTATTAGGCTTTCTAATCAGTCATATAACGAGCCATAGATCAATAACTCCCAAACAGGACGGTCTTAAAGCACCGGGTGAAAAACACCCCAAAGACTTAAGAACTTGAGCAAACAAGACCACAAAATTAAGGATTTTCTTAATTATATGAAGCACTTTTAGGCGTGAATACTTATGCTTTATGAGGCACAAATACCCAGCTTAATCAGAGGATGTTTGATATATATATTTTTTTTCTTCTCTTTCTTTTTTTCTTTTCTTTTCTTTTATAAGGCATAAGAATCTTTGTCTTTGAACCCTAAGTGTATAGGTGTATAAAATATGCATATTTCATTAAGATAAAAATCAAAACTAAATTACTTTTTTGATTTTTCTTCCTAATGATAGTAATCAAACAAATAATCTTATTTTGACTAAGTATAAGAAATCTTAATTATGATTCTCCTATTTATTATAATTAACTTAATTTCTTGCCAAAAATAGGTCAAAATATTGTTTCTCTTTTCAAAATATTTTTTAAAAGCAAAGAAAATATTAAATGTTTTTTAAATAAAAAAACCTATGTTATGTCAAAACCCTCCCCCAGACCTATCTCATGCATTATCCTTAATGTATGAATGAATGTATAGATGCATGAAAAAGAAGAAAGGAAAGGAAATATGTTACCAGAGGTAGTGGTTCTGGTAGTGGTCAGATTGGACTAAGCGTTGCTGCCCAATCAAAATAATGTGGTGGCTCATGGAACTCACCTTTTATGATCTCTTTCCTATTTACAGTGTTACCACTCCAAGAATGAATAGGATCATGCACAATCCTGTCATAAAAATTATCCAGGTTATATGACTAATCTTGAGATATCATCTCGGAGTCATAATGGTCTGTACCTTGGTCCAATAATAGAATGTGACTTGGTGAAATGGTTGACTTGGGCTCAAGAATGAAAGGTTCGTGAATCAATACTAACTTGGGAAAATCAAGTTTAGGTTCGAGAGTCAATTTGGTTCAATAGTTGGTTCCAAATCAAAGAATTTAAATTAACATTCATTTTCCATCAATGGAATGCAACTGTCCAAAATAGGTGATTCAGTTTCAAGATCTATAGGCACATGAATCAATGTTAGCTCGAGAAATGGGTTCAAATTGGGTATGGATACCAGAGTCAATATAGATTTAAAATTTGAAACTAAATCAAAAAGTTGAGGAGCAAGGTCACATTCACATTCAAGTTCAATCTCATTGAATGAAAAACTTACCAATTTGTCAAGAATTTGAGATTAGTCAAGTTCAAGTTGGTTTAATGAAATTGAATCTTGGTTAAGGTCTCCAAGACACCTTGATTCTTGGATCCTATCAAGATGCTAGGGCAATCAGCAATGGTAAAAAAATGTGTTTGGTAGAGTTTTCTCATTCCTATCTTTCACTATGTTGGTCAAACGACTCATTTCTTCTTCTAGCCTATTGATAGATTGGGTAAAATTATTTTCGGACTGAATCAGGTTTTTTATACTCGTTTCTAAGTCAGTAGGTTCTTCTTCTTATTGTGGGACTTGGAACATGGAGTAGGGATCTTAGATTTAAAAATTTTGTGGGAAACATGAGTCTGTTGAGATTTGGAATTGACGTGTGGACTCAAAGAAGGCTTCAAAACTCTTTTCAAAATTTGATTTTTTTTTCTATAGGTTGATCTTGAAAAGGAGTATATGAAGCTGGATGTTGGTAAGATTGTTGATCATATAACTCGGTGGAGTTGTATCCCCACTGACTCTGTGAAGAGTGGAGATGATGATTATTCCAGTCTTGTTCATAATATTGGGACTGGGGCATATGTTAATTTGGATAAGACCAATCCGGCATACTTGATTGGTTAGAGTTATTAAATGTCGGGTTGGTAATATCTGAGTCAAAAGAAGTCGGGGTGAAGTATGGATCACTATATGCATTGGACAAATTGTGATTACAATCCATATCACCAAGATGTCAAAACAAAAAATAAACAAAAAGAAAGAAAAATCTAGGGTAGACCTTAGACCTAGATGACTCCAACTGATTAGACTGTCTACGGCGGTATATTGCAGAATCTGATCACAAATTAATAGGTCAGGTAGGAACAAGACCAGTGGGAGGTATCCGTGCCTAAGTAACGGGTCTAATTATGCCAAATCACTGTTCTTCGAGGTTTCGCCTCTCAATTCCCAACCTTTGACACCGATTTGGCAAGAGTCAAATTCTAATAACTTCCCCCTTAGGTCAGTCTCTTATTGAGTCCGAATGTCTTTAGAGCCAACGTCTACTCAGTTATAAGTTAGGATATGTTAGTGAGTGAGGAGATGGTTTGTGGGCTAAGAGAGGGTAATGACTTCCCACCTTATCTTATTTAAAGGACAAACCCTAAATCATTTTAGTGCAGTGTACAAGTATATAGTATAAGCAACACTTAAGCAACATAAATCATTCAAAATGTGTTTCCTAATTTACATGCAATGCCCGCATACCAAGCTCCAGCACGTTTCAAAAGTAATGTAAAAGGTAAACGAATTAAACACGTGTCTAAATGCAAAGTCTAAACTATTTTTAGTATTTAACAATCATCATTTTACTTTTGAGTTAGAATAGTGTATAGAATAGGTTAAACAGGAAAACTAAAAACTGCAGAAACTTAATCTTTAAATTTCAAGCAATCTAAGGAAATTTCTGCCAGTAGTCCTCCACAATTGCCGCAAAACGTGGCTTTTACCGCATTTGCATGGCAAAGTTGTGGGCTCTGATATCAGTCTTCTTGGGCAGAGGTATAGAATAGCAATATATCCACTATAGTGCTTAGTTTTTTGGTCCCAGCACACAAAAACAATGAAGAGAATTTAACCTTTAAGTAAACTAAAAGAAAAACTTACCGTCTCTTCCTGACAACGGCATCAAAAATTTGATTGAGATTTTACCTGCACAGAAAATACAGAATTTCAGAAATGAAGAATAGAAGTGTAAGGTTCTCAATTCTATCACGATAGCAAGTGGGCATGCGGGTCGTGATCCATAAGGAGGGACTCGCAATGGAAGCGTGTTGTAAGTTCTCTTTAAGTTCACTTAAAATGGTTAAAAGTTCTTCTTTGTTTTTATAAAAAAAGGAAAATGAAGCTATTTTAATTTGGAGAAAGTGGTAGATAGGAGACGATGGTGATTGTGGAAAATAGAAAACTTAGTTAAAGAAAAGAAATGAAAAGAGTAAAGGAAAGAAAGTGAAAGTACACATAGAGGGGGGGTGAAAGGTGTAAGGCTAATTTAATGACAAATAATGAGGAATATAAAAACTAATTACAACACACTTAGTATAACCAAAGAGTGTAGCCGAATTCCCGTTGAAAGGCTCTGAACTAACTCCTCTTAATTCCTCTGAATAAGAGTTGAGGTGCTATATGAAGCTCTCTTGGTTAACACAAGTATGGCACACAAACAAACCAAGCATGTATATGATATGAACAATATGAATCAATGCACAATATAAGAGAGAGAGTTTGAGAAAGTGGATCAAACGCAAACACAAAGATATGTTTTGAGGTTCGAGCACCTAGCTCTACGTCCCTGCCTTAACACAGAAGGATTTCCACTAACTCGTCCACACAGGACTTCCCACACAGGGAATCTCTACTGAGAATTTTGGCAAATACAATTTGAGAATACACAACTCCTCTCTCAATAATACAACCTCTTATTAGAGGCAAGGCACAAAGCCTACACAATATCAACCTCACAAATGAGGGATAGACACAAAGCCAAAACAACAATCACCTCACACTTGAGGGATAAGGCACTTAGCCAACACACCAACAATTACCTCTACACTTAGAGGGATTCCAACACAACCTTCACAATCACCTCTCACTAGAGGGATATCAACACAATCACCCTTCACTAGAGGGATGTCACAAAATAAGGAGGGTTACAACACTTGGTGGTCTCTCTCAATCACAAACCAATTTTCCCACAAAAATAAATCCTAATAGATAAGATAGATAGGTAGGCTCAAGTGTGAGAAAATAAAGTGTTTGGAAATGAAAACAACAAAGAAAAACACTAGAGAAAATCACAAGATAGATGTTGAAATAAAGATCAAAAAATCAATTCCCAAATACTCTCTTTTTCTTTGAATTTCCAACACTTTAAAACAAATGAAGATTGATCTTTTAAACCCAATAACTCTTTTGAAAACTTGTTGTTAAACACTTATAAAGATTGAAAATTTTGCTCTCTAAAAACTTGTTTTAAAACAGCCAAGGAATGGGGTATTTATAGCCCAAAGAAAATTTGCCCGTTCAGCTGGAAAGGGCAGTTTTGCCCTTCCGGTGGACCGCCCAGTCGACTGGCAACGGTCATTTTTATGACCGTTGTGCCTCCGGTCGACCGCCCGGTCGACCGGAACTGGAACCAGAGAGCAACGGCTCTCTGGCCGGTCGACCGGAACTGGATATAGAGAGCCGTTGAAAGGGCAGTTTTGCCCTTCCAATCGACCGGACCGGTCGACTGACTTCTCCCACGGTCGACCGGTCCGGTCGACTGGCAGACAGCCTGATCCAACATTATAGGGATTAAAAACTTAGGGTTTTGTCTTCTATTAAATCCCATAAAATCACATAAATTTCACAAAAATCAGTTCTTATTATATCTTTGAAATACAAATATGTGTGACAAAAATTTAACACATATTACAAACTATTTGAACCATCTTTGTGTTCTTGAAAATTTGCCTTAAATAAAAAACTGTATTTTCCAAAACTTGAATTTTTGAAATAGAAAACCGTTTTCTCCAATACTCATGTAAATAAAAAAACATGATATTGAAACAACTTTGAAGCATATTGTATATGGATCGAATCCAATATACATGAAAGATATTATATCTATGTTTTTGACATGAAATCTAATATTGGTTAAACCGAAAATCAAAAACCAATAAACTTAAAACAAGTGTGTGTGTGTGTGTGTGTATTGTGAACTTGAGCATATCAACACTATCTAATCTTTATAATGATCTAAACAAAATCTTAACTAGACAAACTGATGTTTCTTGTAGAACTCATTCTCCAAGTCGACTCGATCCAAACTGTTGGAACCTATTTCGATGAAGACGTTTGTGAAGATCAATTCATTTGGAGCTCTACAAATGAAGAATCAAGAGTTCTAAATGATCAAGTTGTGCCAAAGAGGGTTGAGATGTTGTGGTTTGTAAAGAAGATATAGCATGTAAAAGCCTTGACACAAACACACACTTCTTTGGTCCTTTAGTCGACTCATACCTAAGTCAAGTCGACTAATCCCATGTGTAGTCGACTTGATCCAAACCCAAGTCGACTAGTCAAGTGTCCAGAAATTGACCCAACTCTCTGTTTGTCAAATTAGTCGACCAGCAGTAAACATAGTCGACTAATAGTCTTTTCTAGTCGACTAATCAAAGTCCCCTAGTCGACTAATCCCTTGTCAAGTCGACTATCTTGTTAGTTGCAGTCGACTTGAAGTAGTTATCCAGAAACCTGTTCTGCCAACAGACATATCCCTAGTCGACTACTAGCTAAATCTAGTCGACTAATAGTGGAAATTTTACCTAGTCTAGTCGACTAACTCAGAACCCTAGTCGACTATAGGCAGTTTCTGACTGTTGGATAGTTTTCTTTATCTGATCCTTTTGGCAACGTTTTCCAACGTCTATATCATCTGAATTGGTCCTATAACTACCCTAACTAACCCTAGTCTACAGCTATAAATAGGGAAGTTATTCCTAAGGCCAAAGGTTAAGACAAACAAGATTTTCATTCAGTTTTCCAAAGCCAAATTCCAGAAAACCTGAAAACTGATTTCCTAACTTCTGTTCTTCACCAAAAGACAATTCCATTAGTGAAGTTTTCTGAAGTTCATCTTTCCTATACTGTACCTTGTCCACATACACATCTGTACCAAGGCTATAGGAAAAAGAGTTGTAATTCTCAAAGTGTTTATTTGTACACGGGAGGCTTCTTGGTTGAAGAGGCAGTTGTACAAAGGTAAAGGTATTCTCTTGGTGGAAGAGAAGGTGTTCTCTTGGTGGAAGAGAAGGTGTACACATTTGGAGAAGGGGATTCGACAAGTGGTGTACATGTTGTATTGATTTTGGGTGGCAAGATCAAGGATAAAGAAAAATCTCAAGCGGGTGGCTTGGGGACTGGATGTAGGTCACAAGGACCGAACCAGGATAAATCTCTTTGTTTGCGTTTGCATTTTCTGAGATTTGTTTTCTTTACTTGCAAGTTTACTTATTTGCTTAACAATTAATCCTTCCTGTCAAGTGTTGTGTTGATTTGATTATAGATCCTACATTTGGTATAAGAGCGGGACCCAACAATTGGTATCAGAGCCCGGCACCAACATCAAGGTTCAAGGCAACAACCGGCATATACGCTCTGATCCAACAATTGGTATCAGAGCCCTGCATACCCTGAACCGGCATACAAGCTCGGGTACAAGTCAACAACAAGGATGGCAACGGAGTTTTCATCATCCCAATTTAAGGAAGGACATTCTACACAACGTCCACCGCTATTTGACGGAACCAACTACAACTATTGGAAGTGTAGAATGAAGATCTACTTGTAGTCACTCAACTACGACCTTTGGAACATCGTAGAAGCGACGTACACCAAGCCTACAACCAACTACAACGCTTGGAGTGAAGATCAAAAGAAGAACGCGAACCTTGACGCAAAAGCAATGAATGCTCTATTCTGTGCCCTTACCAAAGAAGAGTTCAACCGAGTGTCAACAGCAACTTCTGCATATCAAATTTGGCATACTCTTCAGGTAACACATGAAGGCACTAGTAAAGTTAAGGAGTCTAAAATTTCTGTTCTTGTCCATAGGTTTGAGTTATTCAAAATGGAGGAGAATGAAACCATATCCGAAATGGTTACAAGATTCACCGACATCACCAATACTCTTGCATCCCTTGGAAAGGACTACACCCAAGTCGAAAGAGTTCGAAAGATCCTTCGTGCACTCACACCAGAATGGGAGAAAAGACAACCGCCATTGAAGAGGCGAATGATCTCTCATCTATGACATTAGAAAACCTAATCGGTAATCTAATGGCATATGAAGTGCAGTTAGAAGAAAGGAAGAAGGACGAACGACAACACCGTTCAAAGAAGAAAGAACTCGCCTTCCATGCATCTTCCGACACGGACAATAATGACGAAGAGGAGATGGCAATGCTCTCAAAGAAGTTCAGAAAATTTCTTAAGCAAGGTAAATTCAAGTGTTTTAATTGTGATAAAACAGGACATATGAAGATGGATTGCCCTTTGCTCAAGAAGAAAGATAAGTATAAGAATAAGAAGTTCAGAAAGAAGAAGAACTACGAAGCATCTTCAGAACATAGTGATTCCTCATCTTCCGATGAAGAAGAATCCACTGAACATGTTAACTTATGTTACATGGCCATAGAAGATGAAGAGGTATCGTTTTCTGAACTCTCAGATGCTTTTAATGAATTATTTATAAATCTGAAAAGTGAAAAACTGAAAAACAGAGTTTTGTTAAAAGAAAATGAGAAACTTTTACAGGAAAATTCTGTTTATGCATTACAATGTTCTTCTATAAATTCTCTACAAGATGAAACTGAAAATGTCATATCATCTTTGAAAACTGAAAATGAGAAGTTTATAAAAGAAAACATTTTTCTGAAAAAGGAAACTAAGTCTTTGAATGAAAGGATTTCTATATTGGATAAAGACATGTTAGTTTTCAAAAAGAAATATGAAGATCTTTTGCGAAATGTGACTAAGTTTAATAAAGGAAAAGAAAATTTGAATGCTGTATTATGTTTTCAGAAATTGTCACATGATAATCATGGTATTGGATATTTTGCAAAATCTTCATGTTATAGTAATCCATATAGTTCTTTTGTAAAAAGAAAGACTAAGAAAAGTAAGTTTATATGGATTCCTAAAAATTTAAGTTTCATGATAAAAATATATATATTGCATCATATATTCATGATATTTGTGATTCTTGCAACTATGTGTATATTAACAGGTGGAAACCAAATTCTAAATGGATTTGGAGTCCTAAAGGTTAGATATGATCTTTTATATTTGGTACCAACTAACGTTTATTTTGCAGGTACCATATAAAAGTTATTATATATATATGTACTAATATATTTGTTGCAGGGGGAGAACAAAATATTTTTATATCTGTTATAACCCATTTCTGCAGGGGGAGGAAAAGATAACATATTTTTTACAGGGGGAGGACATGCACACACAAAGCGTCGTCATCAAAAAGGGGGAGAATGTTGGAACCTATTTCGATGAAGACGTTTGTGAAGATCAATTCATTTGGAGCTCTACAAATGAAAAATCAAGAGTTCTACATGATCAAGTTGTGCCAAAGAGGGTTGAGATGTTGTGATTTGTAAAGAAGATATAGCATGTAAAAGCCTTGACACAAACACACACTTCTTTGGTCCTTTAGTCGACTCATACCTAAGTCAAGTCGACTAATCCCATGTGTAGTCGACTTGATCCAAACCCAAGTCGACTAGTCAAGTGTCCAGAAATTGACTCAACTCTCTGTTTGTCAAATTAGTCGACTAGCAGTAAACATAGTCGACTAATAGTCTTTTCTAGTCGACTAATCAAAGTCCCCTAGTCGACTAATCCCTTGTCAAGTCGACTATCTTGTTAGTTGCAGTCGACTTGAAGTAGTTATCCAGAAACCTGTTCTGCCAACAGACATATCCCTAGTCGACTACTAGCTAAATCTAGTCGACTAATAGTGGAAATTTTGCCTAGTCTAGTCGACTAACTCAGAACCCTAGTCGACTATAGGCAGTTTCTGACTGTTGGACAGTTTTCTTTATCTGATCCTTTTGGCAACGTTTTCCAACGTCTATATCATCTGAATTGGTCCTATAACTACCCTAACTAACCCTAGTCTACAGCTATAAATAGGGAAGTTATTCCTAAGGCCAAAGGTTAAGACAAACAAGATTTTCATTCAGTTTTCCAAAGCCAAATTCCAGAAAACCTGAAAACTGATTTCCTAACTTCTGTTCTTCACCAAAAGACAATTCCATTAGTGAAGTTTTCTGAAGTTCATCTTTCCTATACTGTACCTTGTCCACATACACATCTGTACCAAGGCTATAGGAAAAAGAGTTGTAATTCTCAAAGTGTTTATTTGTACACGGGAGGCTTCTTGGTTGAAGAGGCAGTTGTACAAAGGTAAAGGTATTCTCTTGGTGGAAGAGAAGGTGTTCTCTTGGTGGAAGAGAAGGTGTACACATTTGGAGAAGGGGATTCGACAAGTGGTGTACATGTTGTATTGATTTTGGGTGGCAAGATCAAGGATAAAGGAAAATCGCAAGCGGGTGGCTTGGGGACTGGATGTAGGTCACAAGGACCGAACAAGGATAAATCTCTTTGTTTGCGTTTGCATTTTCTGAGATTTGTTTTCTTTACTTGCAAGTTTACTTATTTGCTTAACAATTAATCCTTCCTGTCAAGTGTTGTGTTGATTTGATTATAGATCCTACATTTGGTATAAGAGCGGGACCCAACACAAACATGATCAACGAGCTTGACTCCAAACGAGTGCTAAATGCGATCTTGACGCTTGAGCTCTTGAATCACCATGTGAAATCTCCAAAATACCTTTGTTGAAGCTAATCACCTACTAATATCTTGATCAAATATCTGAAACTAAATATCATAAGATTATTAGTAAACTATAACTACATGAGTTAAACATCATCAAAACTATAGTGAAGGGCCTCTGGGCCAACAATCTCCCCCTTTTTAATGATGACAAAAACTCATGGAGTTATATATGCATGGATTAAAGTTAAGCTTCATAGAAGCTCCCCCTTAACTCATGCATAACAATAAACAAAAGGATATGCAATGAATGCTCAATATAGATATGCATAAACATGCATAAAACAAAGAAATGAAACAAATATGATCTTTGATACTAATATAATAAACATGCTCCTGATACCAATTTTAAAATAAAAATGTTCTTAAAAAAATGCTGCTCTTGACACCAACAAAAGCTCTTGACACCAACAAAAGATACTCTTGATACCAATGGTAAGAGAGAACAAATTTAAACAAACATGCATATAAACAAACATGCATATATCAAACTCTAAAATATCTCTCCCCCTTTTTGTCAATTCATCAACAAGGGGTACAAACAATAAAGGGCATAAATAATATATTTCTCCCTTTTACATAAATCAAACAATAAAGGTATATATGCTATATACATTCATGAAGAGGAGAGACGTGAAGTTAACTCCCCTCGCATATATGCATTTATATGAAAAGAGATGACTAAACCCTAACCACATAAAGCATAATATGCAATGTATAAAAGGAGATGTGAAGCTCCCTCTACACACGTGTACTACATACCAAAGAAAGGTCAATCACCTCAATATGATAGACACTCAACATGAATCTATATATAGAGAAGATGTTAAGCTTCCCTTACATATAAGAAATACAAATCAAAACATTATGATACCAATTGAAAAATATATCAATTTAGTAAGAAGGTATACATCAAAACATCATGATACCAATTTATGATACCAATTGAAAATAAACAAAACATTTTGAAAAAACCAACAAAAATTTTGATACCAATTGAAAGATATAAATATATAGGAAATCTTGATACCAATTGTAAAAATTTGTACCAATTATAAATATTTTACACTTTTGATACCAATTGAAAAACATAAACCAATCTTTTTGGTTAAACACTAAAATCATTTTGCAATAGAGATACCAAATAGAGAATAATATCAATTTAATATTCTTGATACCAATATTGAAAATTAAACATATACCAATTAAAAATATTTTTTATTAGGAGCGTAGGAAACCATTGAAAAATAAGATATCAATTTTTCAACATAAAGAGTAGGAGTAAGATACCAATAGTAAACAAAACCGATTGAAAGGTACAACATGAATTTTCTCCCCCTTTATGAAATACTCATGAAAATAATGCATAAGCTTGTATAAGATACCAATTTAAAAATAATTGTCATTAAGGACTAAATCAAGCTTAGCATAGCAAAATTTGTGCTTTAAAGATATAGAGATATAGTAAGCACAATCAAAACACATATATATGTATGAAAAATAAATACCAATTAAAATTGATACTATTTGAAGTTAAAGCATACATATATAGAAACAAATATGATTATATAAAATAAATATCAACTGTGATACCAATTGAAAACACAATGAGGATCAAGTGTATAACTCATACCTTCCACTCCATCATGCACATGTTAAAATAATTTTCAATTTGAGCATACAAGGCATGGTCGCCCATCTAACCACCTTCGATAGAAGGGGTTTTCAAAAATAAGTTTGAAAATAATTTTAGCATAATTGAAAACTCTTCCAAAATGAAGAAATACGCAACTAGTTTTATGAAAAACTTGAAAACTAGTACGAAATCCTTCAAGTAAGGAATAAAATAAGAATATTTTCCATGAAAAATATGAAAATCACATAATCAACACTCAAGTCTATATAGCACATATGATACTCATGAAAATAAGGTCATGAGAAAACATCAAGTAATGTGAATGAAAGAATCATGTAATCACAAAATTATGGGAATTGAGGCATTAAGGCTCAATGTGAAATTCCTTTATAAAAAGCATGAAAATCATCAAAATTTAATTTTCATTAAACAATATAACTCCAAGACATATGTATGTTTTGCTTAAACTAGAAGTATACATACATATCCAAACACAATTGAGTCTATAAAGAAATTTTGCATGAATGGCAAATGACTCAAGGTTATACATGTATATCTTAAAGTTTTGATAAAATTAGCATATACATGAAGTTAAACACATATTAATGAAAATATGTACAAAATAGGGAATACAAGTCAAAATGCATGAATCATCAAAATTAGACTGTACTAGTACATCTAATGGGTACAAATGAGCATTTAGGTACAAACATATATTAATTTATTTGTGACTCACTAGTTGTACAAGTATATACACAAGTTTAATGAAAGCTACATCTAACCATGTAATCAAAACATGAAGTGCAAAATGAAAACATAAACCAACATAATTAATATGTACATGCACATGATTTAGAATTTTGATATACACAATAGTTAAATTATGGTGAGAACACAAAAGTAATAATTCATATGAACATGGATGTATCTCAAATACTATACATGTATGTCACAAATCTAACTATCATGGTATTTAACATAATAATCATAAAAAATGACATGCTAAAAATTAATAATCTAAAAGCATGTAAACATAAATGGGAGTTTAGAGATTGTTACCAAACCATGAGGGCAAATCTCTAGGCTCCAAACCAAGGTGGTCCTCCCACCAAACTCCCCTTGAAAGTGATGCATCCAAAATTATCTCCGTTTAGCTCAGAACGCAATCACTTCAAGGCACCAATGACTCTCACGTTAAGCGAGAGCCCCCACCTACATCAAAGATAGGAGTGGCTTTTGGTACCCATACTCTTTTGGGTTATGGGGGTTAGCTCCTTTCCTAACCCAAACAAATCTATTTGGAAAATTTTCATTATGTATCCTATCATATAAAATCTTCAAGGTGGCCCTTACGTCCACAATGTGTACAAGTGTACACATGAGCATACATAGTGTTATGTATGAACGTGAGGAGCATGTGTATGCCGTGTATGGTGTGCATGCATAGGTGGAACTTGTTTATTTCGAAACATAGATTCCAAACGCGTGTGGTTCATGGCACATTGGCTTAAAGTGGAGCCGAAACAATCAACACTCTTCTTCAAAAATATTATATCATTTTCAATGTTAGAAGAAGAGGTGCATGCAATAGATACACTAGGTGGTGAAGCATGGCAAACATGTGTGTCAATATCAATTTTTAAACATTTATTTTTATTAGAAATTAAATCCAATTCTTTTGAAATAGAAATAATTTTTTTCAAAGAATTATTCACTTTTAACACAAAATCAAGTTTTGAAGTTAAAGTCTTATTTTTCTTCAAAATATTTTCACAATCATTTTTACTTTTCAAAATTTCATTTTCTTTTAGAGCAAGTTCAAGTTGGGATCTCAATGAGTCACGTTCATTTGAAATCTCAACCTTCTCTTGCAAAACAATATCAAGTTTAGAAGACAAATTTTTATTTTCTTCTTCTAGTGTAAAACTTTTTTTTTTCAAAAGTTTATATTTTTCTAACAATTTTTCACAAAATTGATAGTTCTTCATTCAATGCATCAGGATTAACATAATCATCACTTGAAGAACTAGCACAATCATCTAGTTGAGTTTCCGAATGTACTTCAAGGGAGTCATTCCCTTGGACCATGTAGCAACATTGTTCGGATTCATTCTCACTAGATTCCTTCTTCATAATGTTTGGCGTTTGAAGCTTTGAAGAAGTCAACGTGTTCCACACTGCAAAGCGGAATCACAATGAGAAATCATAGAAACATAATCTTTATTAAGTGTGCTCCTAAGTGCCTCAAGGGCTTGTACATTGGCCTCTATATGCTTGCTATTACCAAGATAGGATTTCTTCGTAGCAGCAAGGAAAACATGCAAACCTAGGGTTTTAGGTACATACTCATCCTAATTTTCACATGTCAATATTGGAAACATCTTACATGGGAGGGGTCAAGCAATCCATGAGTGGTGTAAACAATATAAGTGTGCAAATACAAATACTAGATTAGCTAACTAAGATCTCACTCCTAGGTGGTTAAACCTAATATCAAGAGCGTAGGCTCTGATACCAATTGAAAGTACACCTAGAGGGGGTGAATAGGTGTAAGGCTAATCTAATGAAAAATAATGCGGAATATAAAAACTAATTGCAACATACTTAATGTAACCAAAGAGTGTAGCCGAATTCCCGGTGAAGGGCTCTAGACTAGCTCCTCTTGATTCCTCTGAATAAGAGTTGACGTGCTATATGAAGCTCTCTTGGTTAACACAAGTATGGCACACAAACAAACCAAGCATGTATAAGATATGAACAATATGAATCAATGCACAATAATATAAGAGAGAGAGAGAGAGAGAAAGAGTTAGAGAAAGTGGATCAAACGCAAACATAAAGATATGTTTCGAGGTTCGAGCACCCAGCTCTACGTTCCTGCCTTCACACAGAAGGATTTCCACTAACTCGTCCACACAGGACTTCCCACACAGGGAACCTCCACTGAGGATTTGGGCAAATACAATTTGGGAGCACACAACTCCTCTCTTAATAAATACAACCTCTCACTAGAGGTAAGGTACAAAGCCTACATATATCAACCTCACAGATGAGGGATAGGTACAAAGCCAAAACAATAATCACCTCACACTTGAGGGAAAAGGTACTTAGCCAATACACCAACAATCACCTCTACACTTAGAGGGATTCCAACACAACTTCACAATCAACTCTCACTAGAGGGATATCAACACAATCACCTCTCACTAGAGGGATGT
The DNA here is from genome assembly GCA_038442645.1 of Agave tequilana. Classification (NCBI taxonomy): domain Eukaryota; kingdom Viridiplantae; phylum Streptophyta; class Magnoliopsida; order Asparagales; family Asparagaceae; genus Agave; species Agave tequilana. Next base: position 5,967 of record JAVJIF010009012.1, on the reverse strand, counting down.
CACAAAGTAAGGAGGGTTACAACACTTGTTGGTCTCTCTCTCAACCACAAACTAATTTTCTCACAAAAATAGATCCTAATAGATAGGATAGATAGATAGGCTCAAGTGTGAGAAAATAAAGTGTTTGGAAATGAAAACAACAAAGAAAAATATTTGAGAAAATCACAAGATAGATATTGAAATAAAGATCAAAAAATCAATCCCAAATACTCTCTTTTCTTTGAATTTTCCAACACTTTAAAACAAATGAAGATTGATCTTTTAAACCCAAAAACTCTTTTGAAAACTTTCTGTTAAACACTTGTAATGATTGAAAATTTTTGCTCTCTAAAAACTTGTTTTAAAACAGCCAAGGAATGGGGTATTTATAGCCCCAAACAAAATCTGCCCGTTCAGCTGGAAAGGGCAGTTTTGCCCTTTCGATCGACCGCCGGTCGACCAGCCCAACGGTCATTTTTTATGACCGTTGTGCCTCCGGTCGACCGCCCGGTCGACCGGGCCTGGAACCAGAGAGCAACGGCTCTCTAGCCAGTCGATCGCACGATCGACCGGAACTGGATACAGAGAGCAGAGCTATTTGGACGGTCTACTGCCCGGTCGACCGGCCGACCAGCCTTGGCTGCGTGCACGTCCTGTGCACGTCGGTCGACCGGACCGGTCGACCGACTTCTGCGACGGTCAACCGGCAGACAGCCTGGTCCAACATTATGGGGATTAAAACTTGGGTTTTATCTTCTATTTAATCCCATAAAATCATATAAATTTCACAAAAATCAGTTCTTATTATATCTTTGAAATACAAATAAGTGTGACAAAAATTCAAACACATATTACAAACTATTTGAACCATTTTTGTATTCTTGAAAATTTGCTTAAACCAAAAACTGTATTTTTCAAAACTTGAATTTTTGAAATAGAAAACCGTTTTCTCCAAAACTCATGTAAATAAAAAAACATGATATTAAAACAACTTTGAAGCATATTGTATATGGATAGAATCTAATTGATTAGTCACATATATTGCATATACATTGTCACCTTACCATACTTTTTACCTAATAAATCCTATTAACAAGTCTTCTTCTTCTTTGTTAATGTAGGCCCAATTGCTAAAAGAAAGGAATGAGAAACAAGCCCAAAAGCCCACCAAATTCTGATTTAATTTAGAATAAATTCGAAATCAAGGAATCAGGGAAAAATCTTGGCATATCAGAGAGGTGAAAATCGGTTGAAAAGAATCCTCCAAAATCAAACGGTTTGAAGCCAACAATAAAAGGCTGTTTCATCAAATCCTAGAGCAGAAACGAGAAAACCAGAAGAAGATACAGGAGAATCACCAAACCAGGAGCTCCCACCAATTGGGTGTGGCCAACTGGCCACACCAGGGCCGCGGAAACGCGGCCCTAGTCGCGTTTTTCGCGGCTTGTTGATTTGTTGGGGGAGCGATTGCTCCCCCAATCTTCCCGGGATCTCCCCCCTCTGGTTTTTCCCTATAAATACCAGTTTCAACAGAGCAAAAAGGAGCGAAGATTAGGATTAGAATTTTTGTTTATTCTTTAAGAATTTAGGCTCTTTGTTAGATAGTACAAAAGTTGTATTTTGTTTTGCAATTTGTAGTCCAGTACAAATACTGTGAGAGAGAGGAATTGAGTGCTTGTACATGAAGATTGAAGTGACATCAATATAAGAATCGAGCCACATTTTCTTCCACTCATATTACGGTATGTCTTGCGTTATTTACTTGCCTTTTTCTTTATCTTCCATGAGTAGCTAAATCGGTTTTCTGGGATCACTATTGTACCACTCTCCACTGCTTCTTCTCTTCTGATTTTAATGAAAAAGACCAATGAATCATTTACATGCCTAACTTAAAGCCTTTCTTCTTGAAAGTATTCTTGAAGGCACATGAGGATGGGTTTGAAACTTTAAACTCCTACTTCTTTTAAGAATGTTGAAAAACACCTAGAGGGGGGGGTGAATAGGTGTAAGTGCTAATCTAAGAAACTTAATGCAAACTAAGTGCGCTAAATGCGGAAGCTAATGCAAATTATGCACAAACTAATACAATACAACAAGTGTAGCCGAATTCCCTTGCGAGGCTCTGGACTAACTCCCCTTGATTCCCCTTGAAATGGGTTGAGGTGCTATGTGAAGCTCTTGTTGGATGAGTATAAGTTAGGCACATACACACAAGCAATCCAAGCAATATGAAATACACACAATCAAGCCAAGCATATAAGAATGAATTGCAATATAAAAGATGCAAGGCAACACAAGCAATGTATAAGATATGAATGAATCAATGCTCAACACAAGCAAGTATGATATGATGATGAGTATGATGCTTTGCACAATAATAAGAGAGAGTTAGAGAGACAATGGATCAAAACGCAAACACCAAGATTTGTTTCGAGGTTCGAGCACCTTGCTACATCCCCGCCTACACCACCGTGTAGGATTTCCACTATCTCAACTCCCACCGAGGGAACCTCCACCGAGGAGGATTTCTTACAACTCTAGGAGTACCGAACTCCTCTCTCAACAACAACCTCCTCACAACCGAGGGGTTAGGCCCGTAGCCAAATACAAACAACCACCTCTACGAAGAGGTTTACAACCAAACTCCACCTCTCACTAGAGGGAGCAAACCAATACCACTCCGATCACCTCTACCGAAGAGGGATACAACAAATAAAGGAGGGTTACAACAAGTGGTTCCAAAACCACAAACTCTCTTTTTTTTTTCCACAAAACAAAGATCCTAATAGTTTAGGATAGTATGATATAGCTCAAGTGTGGAATCAAAGTGTTTTTGGAAGCAAGCAACAAAGAAAAACTACTTGGGAAATCTCTTGTATATGATAGAAAATGAAATACCAAATCAAAATCCCAAAACCTAGTTTCTTTGATTTCCAAAAACCAAACAAATAAAGATGAGAAGTTTTTAAAGCCCAAAAACTCTTTTAAAACTCTTTTAAAACACTTCAGAAAACTGGAAATTTTTCTCTTAGAAAACTTGGCCAAAATCCCCAAGAGATGGGGTTTATATAGCCCTATACAAAACTAGCCGTTAGGCTGATGTGGCAGCCTGACAAGCCACCGGTCGACCGGTCCGGTCGACCGCCAACGGTCAGAATTATGACCGTTGGGCAACTGCGGTCGACCGGCCCGGTCGACCAGAAAACCCGAGAGCAGAGCTCTCAACTCCCGGTCGACCGTGTCTGTGCCTAACAGACGTGCACGTCTGTGCACGTCGGTCGACCCGAACGGTCGACCGGCCCTTGGTGCGGTCGACCGTCAGGGTCGACCGACCAGCCTGTCAGCACAAAAACAAGGTCAGAAAATTTGGAAAAATATTTTCTAAAAAATCTTTTATCTCTTTTAAAAATACCATAAAAATTGTTTTATCATTTTATATTGAAACTCAAACAAGTGATAAAAATTTTAAGACAATATATCAACATATCAATTCATTTTTGTGTCTTGCCAATTTTATCAAAACAAAACTTGTATTTTTGTCAAACTTGATTTTTCAATAGGAAATCTGATTTCCTAAAAACTTATAGAAATACAAAAAACATGATATTTGAACATTATTAAGCATGATGCATATGGACATAGGTCAAATACACATTCAACAAATATATCATAGTTTTTGTCTTAATTACAAAAATATGTTTTATACCAAAACATAAAACTACATGAATAGGTATGTCAAACTAAGTTTGTATAAGTCATATAAGCATGTATGTATATAGAGCACATCTAATATACATATAAAACATGTAAACTTGTTTTGATCAAACTATTCATGAAAACTCATATCGGTTAAACTAAAACCGAAAAACAAACCCAAACATGTGTGTGTTTTGTGCACTTGAGCATATCAACTATACTAAGCTTTACAAATGGATCTAAAACACACTACACTAAACTAGGATACCTAAGTTCTTGTCGATCTTCCATCTTCAAGTAGACTCGATCCCAAACGCGTGATCCTCCAAGTGCAAAGGTATGATCTTTAAGCTTTGGCACCGGAATCAACATGAAAGCTTCTAAACTCCTTGTTGAAGCTAATCACCAACTAATATCCTGTAATGATCTGAAACTTAGACAACACAAGATTATTAGTAAACATAACTACATGAGTTGATCATCATCAAAACTAGAGTGGAAGGCCATTGGGCCAACAAATGTTTCTTGAACTGTTTTTATTTTATACTTACTTCTTTGCGCTTCATGATTTAACATTGGATTCAAAACGATTTCTTAAAGAAAGAGTGAACTCTTCCAACCATCTTATGTGCTTTACTTCAAACTTTCTATAGTCAACTTAAGTTTGCCTATGATCAAGTTGAGGCACTTAAGATTTCAATAGAAGAATAAATGGTTGAGTAGTGAGATAATGAGCCCAGATTTTCTTCTTTATTAAAATCAACCAAACAATTTTCAAGCTTTTAAATCACCTTCTCCAAAGCCTTCTCCAAAGTTGCAATTTCTCTTTAATCATCTCCTTTCCATTCTCTTTCAATTAAAAAACGAGCACAATTCTTTGTCATTAAACGAAACACCGAAAAGCTTTCATCGCATTCCTCCTCGTGGACACAACCGTTAGCCACAAGCTACACGGTAAATTTCTTAACTCTTTGATGTTCTTTCATTTTAGCAATCAATTTTGGCGCCGTTGCCGGGGTAGGGAACGGTGTATTTATTTTTTAACAAGTTTGGTGTGTTATTTCAGGGACTTGAAGATTCAGATCTAGCATTCAAGCTTTGCAAGAGAAGACTTGCAAATTCTATGCCCCTACTCTCGAAAGTAGGAAACAGATTTCAAGAAATTGCGTTGCAAAAATTAAAAATTCATTGGACTACTAAAACTTTTTTTTGCAGGACATATTGCTCGCAAAAATAAGTTTTTGTACGTTATATTCTTGCTATTTCTGCTATCCACCATTCCTATTTTAATCCAACAGTAATTTGAGTGATTGTTAATTGCTTAAAAAACGTTTAGACTTGCATTCTAGGCATTTGTCTAATTATGCTTATTTTACAATTACTGTTGAAGAGAGCTGGAGATAAGGTACGTATGCATAGCATATAGTTTAGGAAACATTCTGGGTGATATTTGCTTTTGAATGCTACTTTTCTATATCTTGCACACTTTGCACAATTAACTCTAAGGGCAAAACCCAATTCAAGATAAGGTGGGGAAGTCATTACCTTCCTTAGCCCACAAACCATCTCCAAGCATGCACAACCTAAGCCTAAGTAAAATCTGATAGACGTTGGCCTTAGGGACATCTCGAACTCACTTAGGATTATTATCCTAAGGGGAAGGTATTGTAATTTGACTCCTGCCAAATCAGTGTCTAGGAAGGGGATTGAGGGCCGAAGCCCGAAGGTGGTGGTGGTACTAATTAAGGAACGTCTTTGACGGATAACCTCCCACCAATCTTGCCTGACCTGGCTGATTAGCTTGTGGTCAAAGTCTACATTATACCTCCTGTGGACAATCAACCAGTTAGGAGTTGTTGAGGTCGAGGTTACCTTAGATTAGGCTGGTTGATTACTCGTGTGAATGTTGATAAACTTATTGTGATTGTGATTGTGTTTGTGTATGCAAGTGTGGTCAAGAGACCCTAATTCATCTAGGTTGACTAGAAACATATCACCACCCAAGTTGAACCAAGACCAGATCCGGGTAATGGCTCAATCAACATCATTGCAGGATAGGTTCTATCCCATTAGAACCTCACTTCCATCTTGTATTCTACTTCCATCGGTTGGTGAATACAATTTGAGCTCAATCTCATTCATCAACACACTCTCAAGTTTCATGGCTAGAGTCCGAAGATGCTTACTTCTTCATAGAGAATTTGAGGAAGTATGTCTAATGATGAAAATCCCAACCTGTAGACGATGCTATTAGGTTGAGATTTGTCCCTTTCGCTCTTAAGGACCTAGCAA